>BMAV01011459.1:80175-103836 GCA_019973955.1 Trichonephila inaurata madagascariensis | reverse complement strand
TAGTGGGAGAAAAATTTTTGTGCCATAATCAAGGTTTAGTACTTACTTCGCGGGAACAATTAATAACAGAACAGAAAAATGACCCAGAATTAGGTCATATCTATAGATATTTGAAACCGGAAGATAACTCGGTTAATGAAACGATATGTGAGAATTGGTCCCACGATTTCCGTTTATGAAGGATTGTTATTTTATGCGAAACACGCAACGTCATTAGGTGAAATGCGTGTATACATTCCAAATCTTTAAGGAATGAAATAATGAGGAATTTCATGACAAGCCAATTGCTGGACACTTAGGCAGATTTAAAACGTATCATAAAATTCGGGACGTTTGTTATTTCCCGTACATGAAAAAATTCATTGATCAATATGTCTCTACATGCCATATGTGCCAAGTTAATAACTATAAAAACGCGTTACCAGCTGGTCGATTAAATCAATTATATCAATTATCCGAATGAGATAGTGACGTTAGATTTGTTAGGCCCGTATCCTATATCGAGAATAAGACGTAACCGCTATATTTTAGTAATAACCGATCATTTCAGCAAATGGGCTGAAATTATATACCTCTTAAAAGAGCCTCATCTCGTATAATAGCGGATATTTTTTGATAACTTTATATCGCGTTATGGGCTCCAATAAAATTAATAAGTGATAATGGTCCCAATTTATATCCGAAATTTTTGAGCACTTAAGTGAAAGATTAGGCATAAGGCATGTGAAGACTGTTGCATTCGACCACAAGCAAATCGGACTGAAAGAGTTAATCGAGATATAGTACAAATGATTGCAAATTATGTTAATGATCAACCGATACTTGGGATCAATTCTTACGTGAGTTTGCTTACGCTATTCGTACGGCGGTGAATGAAACAACAGGAAAATCACCTGCTGAATTATTTTGGGTCGAAAATTGATTACACCATTTCAAAAACTAGTTATGATCTCGGAAAGTTCAAAATTCAAAATACAAAATATCAAAAAGCTTTAAAGGAAGCTAGACTAAGTACGAAAATTAAACAGGAAGATTGGGAAAGATATTCATAATAGACGTAGAAAAGACATAAAATAAGGTAAATGATTGGGTCTTATTAGAAACACACCCTTTAAGTTCAGCAGCCAACAAAGTATGTGCTAAATTTAAACAAAAATTTGAAGGACCTTATAGAGTATTAAAGTAAAAATAACAATAATATGTAATATGGAAATCAGGAAAAAGATTAACGGTTAACGTAGATCAAATAAGAATATATCGTCATAGGAATTGTGACGAGGTCAGATTAGGAACAGGTATCCCAAATAGTATAAGATCAAGTCAGGAAACTGTACTTCGGAAAAAGTACATCAAGGATTAAATGAGTCACAATATGGGAAAAAAAATCTGCGGTGAAACGTAAGTTAGAGGCAAAAGGGATGGGTAGCCAATCAAATCAATATAAAAATACAGATAGGACCCATAAACGCAAATCACTGGTCAGATCGTTTCCCCTAGTTCATTTGGGGAGTGAAAGAAAGTAAAAGGATAAGGTATAATAGGGGTTTTAAAGGGACCCAGGGTATCAAGGGGCAAGTGGACCACAAAGTGGCAGAGAAAGGGACACAATAATAAATAATTTTTCATCAGTACTATTTCTAGAAGTAAAAAAAAAGAACAGAAGAGAATCAACGGGGGTTTCCCAGAGGGAAACCACAAACCCTAAGGCCACGCCGGAGAACAGAACAAAAACCCCCCGACCAGCCAAAGGAGACAACGGGGAAATCAAGAAAGTGACGACAAGAGATTACAAGCCTACAACAAGCAAAACAAGAAATTCCAGTGCAACCGAGGAAAGAAAAGTGGTAGCATCATCGTTGGATGTAATGGTGGGAGACACATATAAAATCAGGTTGTATTGTTCCTTTTTTTATGATCTTCCAACAAGTGGTCGGAAGAATTATTGCAAAGAAAGAAGTCTCGGGCGGTGCTTAAAAGTTATAACCCAAAAGTCAAACACTACAATGAGTGTTTATTTATTTTGGAACTTTTGACTTGTTAAAAATTTTTCTGGAAAACAATTGTAATTACACATTTGTTTGCTTCGATGTATGACTTCGTGAGATGCGAAAATTCCTTTGGTTATTTGTTATAATAGTTTATTGAAAATGTTTGTAATTGTATAATATGTGTATATATATATGTTGTTGTATTGTTACGTATTATGAGGCATCTGGTTCAGGGAAACCGGCGTAGTCAGGGCACTAACAATAATAATAACGGCTGCGCGGCTCATTGGGGAGTTTTGGAACCAGATGTGGGGATGGAGATGAAAATTTATTGTGATATACAAATAATATATAATGAATAAAAAATTTTGAAATTGATTGATATTATGTAAACATAGAAACAGTGACTCCCGAAAGTTTGCATTTCAGGAGCAGACCCTGAAAATTATGAAAATTATAACTTCAACAAGAAATGGAGCGGAAAAAACCAGCTCCATAGGCAGTGATGATAAAAAATGCAAAGTTTGGGTTCGCAGAAAATTTTTTTTGAAAATTTAAGTGTATAGTTACTTTAAGTATAAATGTTAAAAGTGAGGGTGGGCATGAATTAAACAGTAATTATTAATGTTGGCCTAGTTATTGGAGTAAAATTTATTGTCACGAGTTTAAATTTAAATTAATTGAATATTAAATTTAATTCTAAGATGAGTAATGAAAATTAAAGTCAAGATAAATATTAAAAATTATAAAAGTTAAAATGAGGATTTAAGATTAAAATTTAAATAAAACTCAGAAAGCGAAGAAATTCAAAAATAGGTTAGCAGCGTAATTTATTAAGGGCATTGAGAACCCTTAAGTAAATCACTTTTTTTTTCTTCTTGGAGGGTTGTTGACACGTTCTCGCGTCCTTCTGCTAACATAACTCCTATGTTCTTGACGGCCACGATTAAGGGAAACCTTTCCAACCCAATACCAAGAAGATAAACAGATCAAATATGTAAATGAGATATACTTTAAAAGGATAGAAGCTTTGATGATAAGAAGCGCAAGTTTAGAAAAATTTAAATTGTGGAATCATTTCGGATCAAGAGTTAACTGTCCTATAGTTTTGGAAGGAATAGAAGTTCATTATAAAGAAGTTGGAAACCTCGCATATTCAGTTACATTCTAGATATCACTCAATCACTGAAGGAAGGAGATCTGCAAAAGGTAATATTTGGTATAGGAAGTTAGATGAATGGGTTTTTATTTATTATAATTAAGATAAATGATCTAGTTGCGTGATATGACTTGAATATAAAAAGGTTTAATTGGGTGTTAACTCTCACTTTAAGGAAAGTTGTCAATTAGAATTAAGTAATATAAGTTATTCTTAATAAAAGTTGTATTAAGAACCAACATGTTTTCATCATTTTGATAATCCCACACCTCTAGCTTACGCGGATCCGGAAAGACATAGTCATCACAGGATGGCTATGTCGCATGGATTGAAGTTTCTATGCTATTTATGCTAAAATAAAAAGAGCATTAAAGATCATAGGAAGAAAGAAGTTTCTTTGAAAAAAAAATTTAAAAAAATTTTTAGGGGAATTTCACAGTTTTGGTGAATGTGCCTTGTAACGTGACTTTCTGCTTGACTTGTAATAACTAATCCTCTTGGGGTAAATTTATTTCTTTTAAACTGTTGTTCTATTGAAAACTTTCTCCTGAAGAAGTAGACTTGATTCATGTAAAGGAGTGGTTCTATTTAAGCATTGACTTTCTGATACGCGAAGTTAGTCGAGAGCTAGTCGACGAGTAGTTTCTGGAATATCAATTATTGCTAATTATGTTATAATAAAGAGTTTAATGAAAAACAACCAGAGTTCGTACAATAAATAACAGATTTACAGTGAATTAGACCATAAGAGTTGAAAGTGTTTTAAGAGTAAGTGAATTAGATTATACTCAAATATTAAGTATGTTTTTTGCTCTTATAATTAGTAGTGTTGTGCATTTCTTACCCTAAGTTGTTTTGATTTCAGTTAGATATATTATAAATTAGAATTTGAACTGGTTATGGCTGAATCTTTTCTCGAATCCTCAAAAACCAATAACCTCAACGAGGTTATTACATAAAAAAAAGAACATTGTGGCCCCAAAGGGGGGGCTAGATTTAAAATAGTTTACATGGAAAAAATTATATAAAAAAAAGATTGGCCCCAAAAAAAGCTTAAAATTTTTCGAAACAATTCCTAGATCTCCCCCAAAAAATTATCCTTATTTGAAGAAAAAGGTTTGAAGTGTTTTGTGAACACAATTTAAAAAGAATGTAAAAAAAAAAAGGACGAGCTTATAAAAGTGACATATTTTTTTTAAAGGGACACAATATTTTTTAAAAAAAGAAAATAAATTGGGGACAGTTTTAAAAAAAAAACACGTTTTTATTTTTAATGATTCTGTCATTAAAAAGTCAGTTTGATCAGCCCCTTTTTTTTGAATTTTTTTAATTTTTTTAAAATTTTAAAAATACTAATTTTTAAAATTTTTTTTGTCTTTTTTTTATTTATGTTTTTATTGCAAACAAAAAATTAATATGTATTTGAAAATTTATTCAATCATCCATTTTAATAGTTATTTTTTTTAAAAAACCCGTAAAAAAACGAAATTTTTAAAATATCAACAAACAATTTTTTTAAAAAATAACTAGAAATATCAGCCCCAAATCCCCACAAATGTTATAGAACATATGGTTGGAAGTATATGGAATAGATTTCAAGGTTCTATTTTGAACAGAAAAAAAGCCTTAGTTATTAGAAAACACTTATACCTTCAATATTGAAAGTCTGAGAAAAACGCATTTAAAGTTTGTAAAGGCATAAAAATAAAACTTATAAGGCCTGTAAAGCTCTTTAAATTTTTTAATAAGTTATTTTCCCTGTATTTTTTTCATTAAAAAAAACTATTTTAATTTAAAAGTGACTGAAAATAATATTTTAAGTCAGCATATAGTTTTTCATAATATTGATAGCATTTGTTAAGCGGTTTTTGCAATCTTTAACCCAATATTTTTACAAAAGTTTTGAAACACAAAGCATTTATGTACAAAATAATAATATTACTTTAAATAAAAGTAGCCCGGTGTGTTCATAAAATTTAATTTTTTTTTCATTTATAGATTGTTTATACATTTTTTAAAAAGTTTTTAAACCATCTAGCTTGATATCAGATTTAGGTCAGAAAATTAAGAAAATAACTACACCTTTTGTATTCCTACATATTTATTGTGTACTCACATTTATAAAATTTATTATCAGTACAGCTTTTTCTTGAGCTAAACAAGATTGCTTTCTTTCTTCCTCTGAGCATGTAATAATCTAAAGATTACTTTTAATGATTTAAAATTATGTTTTTGCTAACACCATTAAATATAATTCTAAGTAAGTAACAATGTTTTAGAAGTGTAACTATAAAATTTATGATACTTGAAACGTTAACATTTAAAAATAATCAAGGTATAAAATCATTTTATATTTTTCTAAATCTGAATCAAATTAAAACCAGATGAAACTCGGCTTATATTATAACCCAAATTAACGTTATGAAACAAAATATCATTGTTAAATAGTTGTTAATAAATAAATAATAATTGTAATTTATAAAGATTTCATGTTCCAAGCCGTGTTTTCCCCAACTTTTAGTCTTAAATTGAGAAAAATGCATTTATTTTGTGTTTGACAAGAGCTTCCATTCTTTTCCCCTTTTATTTTTTTAAAATCCTTTGTTCAAAGGTTATACCTTATCGTTTGTTCGATGCTTTTGAGTTCAGACAGACTCATAAATCTACTAAGGTCTTTTAAACCGTCAAAAATTTCTTATTCAGTTCTTACCTCTACTAAAATGAAAATAATAAAAAAAACATGGCAGTTTTTTCCATTTTTTTTTCCCAAAATTATCGAAAATCGTTTCATTTATATATATATTCCGTACAAAAATTTTTTGTTTAATGAACTGAAGAATTTGAAAACAGCTTCTAAAATAAGTGTTACAGTAATTTTTGCATTCCTTTATACTTTTATGCATAATTTTCATCTAAAAGCTTTTTTTTTCATTATACATACAAAAAAAGTAAATAAAAAATTGCCTTTTATATATCAGTGATTCCCAAAGTGGTTATGACAACTGAAAGGGGTCCACGTCCCAAAAAAAATAAAGGGGTTCAGAGGTGTAAATGGGGTCATGATATATAATGGCTCTGTTAAACTGCGTGACTTTATTTTTAAAAGAAAATTTAAACTAGTGGAAACCAAATTTTACCTATTTAACAGATTTATTTATAAAATTAATGAAGTTAATTTGCACTACAAGGTGACAGCATAAATTTTATTAAAAAAAGAACCATTTCAAATTTCTTTCCCGTTAAGTTAAGGGGTATAATATGAGCATCCCAATTTTCTCAATTTGTTACAGACAAACCCGTTAAAATGTTTTAACATACGTTCAAAATTTAAATGGCTTTTTTTTCAGTTTTAAACGGGTTTTATAATACTTTGACTATGGTAATACCACAGTAGGCAAATTCATATAGTCACTTTGAAAAAAAAATGTCATATTACAATATGAACGTCCAGTGGATACGCACCCTCAACCTCCCCATTGCGGGGTTGAGGGAGGGATTCCCAAATAAAGCCTGACCAACCAAGTACGTATTTGGGCTTTAGACAAAAACCCCCCTTTGCAGGGGGCAAATATTATCCGTTGTGCCACTGAACTGATCGTAATAAGCACTAACGAATATCTTAAAGTTTAGAAACGGATAACAGCAATTTTGGCTTTAAAAAGCCAAACCTGTTATTTGTCCCGAATTGTAAAATATAATGAGGAAATATATATTTTTAGTTGGTTTTCCTAGTGTGAAAGAGTTTAAGTGGAGTTGTCAATCTCCAAAAAAAAAAAAAGCTGGACTAACAGAGAGGAGATTTAAGGATAAACCTTACAAGATTGATACCAAATGTTGAAAATTTGATATTGTATTTCCAGATTCATCCTACCATTAAAATCATTTGTTTGTTCTATAGTTAGTAGTAGTACCAGCTGTCCAAAATACATTTAAGTAGATAAATTTTCAAAAATTCAATATTAATTAAGAAGGGGTCTACCCCAAACCGAAAAACATGGCAAGGCATTTTTTTAAAATTAATATTTGAATAAAAGACAAACTGTATTTGCAATAGCATTACTATGGAACAATGTGATAAAATTGTTTTAAATTAATATATTTCACTGGTTCGCTGGTGGTCGTTGCGGGTAGAGAATATTAAAGGCTGATCATTGAAGAGAAAGCTACGTTAAGAAGGCATGGTATTCGCGTTATTCTAGAGCATTGAAAAGTCCGATAGCAGGTTTGAAAGAGATCTAAGTGAATCTGAAAGAAATAATAGAAATAGAAATAATAGAAATCTAATAGAAAGTCTGGGTTTCTTTTCTTCATGTCTCTTAAAAGGAAGAATTTATAACGCTTTCCTGATCAACAAGTGTGGTCTGTTGTATAACATGATGTCCACATGTACCATCGCAAATTTCTCATGTTTGAGAACATTGAAGTAATTAAAGAAGAAGCTATCTAACTCTGTAACCTTATGCATTCTCATACTGATCCAATTTTAGATATTATGGTTTAGTGTGGTATTGGAGTTATTCCAATTTCTCGCATTCCTCTGGTATTCATTGCTGTTAACAATAGAACTTTCAGTATTCCGTGTTTAAACGTCTGTCGGTGTCGTTTCGACACCGTGATATAGAAAATAAATAAAATAATTGTAATAACTAAATAATTGTAGGTCTACTGTACAATAGAGCTTTATATTGAAACTTTTTAATATTATTTCGTATAATTAACATATTTTATGACCCTTTTTTATTATAAAAAACTGACGTTGACATTATGTATCGGAAAGCTTATTGGACCACTGCTTTGTCGAAGAAAATTTGAGTTGCAAATCTTCTAAGAGAACATTGCTATTATGCGGTATCTATTTTGTACCACAACCAGGATATATATATATATATATATATATATATATTTTCGGGAAACTGATTATTTAAATTATTTCTGCACTTTCTTCAGATTTTTCGCAGTAAATATCACTCAATCTTACTTCTTCAACGGAATATAAATCAGACCAAGACACCTCACACACACACACCACCATCCGATTCATTCTCAGAAATCTCTCGCAATGAATTAGATATTTTATCAGGGCTTAGAACTTTTCTACGAGCTATTGTTTCAGGGTCTCTGCTCTGCACAAGGCTTGAAAATCGAATGGAATTTTTTTTCATGAGCAGATAACCAAATGTTTTGTAACAAAACACCTAGGTACAGTGATTTTAGAAAAATAAGATTCGTTTCCACTGTGAACCCAATAAGACTGCATTCAAGGTCAAATAAATGTACGAAAGTACTTTGGGAACTTTGTTTTTCTAATTGTAAAGATGAACGACGAGATTTATGATGATAAAATGCCTTGTTGTCGAAATGACACCGGCAATCGTTCCAGGTATATTTAGATGTAAAATATTTCCTAATTAACCAAGAACCACAAAACTTTTACTGTGTAATAACCATGAAAACTAATTAAAAGTCACGAAAATTTTTAAAATTCCCTGTAAAAATGCGGAAAGGAGAACAAACTGAACAGGCTCTGGTGTCAAATTGACACAGATGGACGTTCTAGTTTTTAAACTAGTGCTGTATACTGAGCTGTTATTTAACGTTATGCCCTAAAATTTTTAATCGCTTTGTTTTCCTTTACTCTATAAAAGTTTTGCTACATACTTTTTTTTTTCAAAAGAACAATATTTAATTACATATAACAAACAGATTTCAAGGCTTCTTCCATCCAACCAAACTGTATTGCTGGTATATCCTTCTTGTTCTTTCGAATCGCATATTGAACATATATGTTTTGTTGGAGAACAACTGGTAAGGCATTAACATCCGCTGTTACTCCAAATCAACTTTAACAATGCGGGGAAGAAGAATGAACTCTATGTCCCCACAAGACATTCATAATATTTTTTATTCAGTGACAGGTGCTGTTTCTGAATATATTGCCAACCATGGAGGAAACTCTCGAAATTAGATTAATCATCTGCTTCAATTCGAAGAAATCTGTCTTTTAAAATAATTTCCCAACTAAACTACATTTTGTGTGCAATAAATAAACTTGGCTATTATGTCTCTTTTCCTTCTTAATGTTGCATTCTGAATAATCAGAAATGTACCTTTATGTAATAAATAATTGAAAATTATTTATCTAAAAGAGAAAGTTATCAATTTTAGAAAGGTGTTAAATTCGAGGAAATATACTGCAAACACAATTATAATTTCAAAATCAGTAATGATCTGACAAACATCAAATACACATGAAAGAAGGAAGAGACTGCAATATACAAATCCTTAGTATTTCAGCTCAGGGGGAAATGCCATTTAAAACACTGCATAAAAGAAAAATTATGTATCATTTGACAAGCATTTTGTGAGGGTGGAGTTTGATTAGAATATCGTGTTATGCCTCAAATAATACGAATAAATGCTTACCAGCAATTGTAGGAATTCGATATTCTTTCAATACCCGTTGAATTGATTGAAATCCAACCACTGGCATGCGAATATGGAATCATTGCGTTGCTAAGGGTCATACTAAACGTTATGCAGGATCTTCACACCATCCCATGATTAACCCTTGAGTGATCAGACAAATAGTTCAGTGGGCCCCGCAAATCCGTACAGCTGCATTACATAATATTAGTCAGAGCATGGACATGTTTGCAGCCCGCCCAGTACCCACTTATACGGAGCGATGACGTTTGGAAAAGAGTGACTGGCAGCATGGTGGCCATTACTTCGAATTTCCTTGACAATATAGCATAGAGAGAGAGACGGTGAATCTGCTTCAACGAACGATAATACTGGATGCAAGAGTGGCACAATGTCGTATTTTCAGAGAAGTTCCTGTTCTGCTTGTTGTATTCTGGCATCCGGAAGCACCCGGAGCCTTCAACGAGATCGCTCGTCACCTGCTTGCCTTCAGTATCTGCATCTGGTGTGCAATTTAGACATTTTGGTGTGCCTCTGCATCTGATGTGGTAATTTAGACAACTATTGGGAAAAATACATGCACATCTCTAATTCTGATCGGCGGTAATTTGAATGCAGGTCGGTATATTTCTAATACCTACGCGTTGTTAGCTATCTGCACTGTAAACTCCCTGCCATTCACGTTGTAAACTATTGTAAAGGCCTCTCAAATGCTATCTGTCAACAAAATAATGTAAGAACACAAGTTGATCGCCATGTTCTGACCATCCGCGATACACAGGGTACTCGATTGTCACCCTAGCCTTCACGGTCTTCAGATTTGCCAAATTTCAAAACATCTGGTTTGGGGTTTCTGAGAGACTGGTCAGCCATCCCTTCTCCAGCTAATACGGTAGACGGAATGTGGCATAGATGTGAAGTAGCATGGATTGAGTTATCCATTTCAGTGATTCAAGCCCAGTTCGACTGTTTGCCAAACCCCAGGTTAGGGCTGTTTTAGCAGTCAAGGATGGCAGCTGTTTCTACAAATTTCGTCCCTCTGTGAGACCCCAAACTAGTTACAAATGTAATCATTTTGTTTTCATTCCATACTGTTTAAGTGTATTTAATATCTTTTTTTTGCATTTACTTCCCTTAATGGTGATGAAATTTTTATGGTTAGCAGTGTATTTTTTCTAATGATGGTTCTTGAAAACAATTTAACATTTATAAATGTTTCGGTTTTTTTAAAAATAATATTTTTAAAATTTTTTTAAAAAATTATATTTATGTAATATTAAAAAACAAAGTTTCCTTAAATATTACTTTAGTAATATCTTATTTTTGGAGAAATACCTTCATGATTTGAAACCTCTCAATGTATATTGTCTAGTAATATAAAAAAATAATAAAAAAATCCACACTTTTAAATTTAAAAACAATAAAATAAAAAAATTCAAGTCATTATTGGGTAAAAAAAAAATTTTTATTTTATTTTTTTTTAAAAGTTACATTAACTAAAAAAATGTTATACATATGGCAGAATCATAATATTTTTAAAAAAAGAAAGCTTTTCCCCCAAATTTTTCCATTTTCCTTTCTATTAGGGTGTTGACCATTTTGCTTTTTGTTACTATTTTTCATTAATTAAATTTAATTTTCTTTAAAAATGCAAAAAATAAATTTTATTCTCAGAAATTGGTTACCCCGGGGGGATTGAACCCACGTTTTTTAGATTAGAAGCCCAGCGTTTTTGCCCCAAAAAGGCACAACAAACATTTCCTTTTTTTTATATGTTAAACTATTTTTTTTTTATTTTTTTTTTTTAATTTATAATGAATTAATATTTTTTAAAAAAAAATCTTTCTCAATTTTATTACACAATTTTTAAAAAGTTTTAAAAAAAGGTATTTATTCGTTGAAGATTTCCAATTTTAAAAGTATTTATATTAAATTAATTTAAAATATATATAATATATATATATATATAAAATTTTATATATATATATATATAATTTTATATATATATATATATATATATATATATAGGGGGAGAGGGTGAACTAAAAAGCAGGTTTAAAAAAAAAACACAAAATGCTTCATTAAATACCTTTTACTGATTAAACATAAACAGAAAATAACCGAAAAAGTGTCTTGAAAAATAACACAAAGCTTGCATTAGAAAAATATATCTTGAGTAATGAGAGAAAAAATAAAAGTTTTGGAACTAAAAAGGAAGTAGAGATATCCGTAACAAATGAAGCGTATAAAACAAACACCCGTTATCTATATTTGCTTAAGAACTGAACCAAATGGGAAACATGCAACAGTATTGATCTGTATTTTATATGCATAAAATAGTTTTTCCAGAGTTAAAATGTAAAGAAAACTTCCCTCTTTAGATAATTTTTGCTGCAATAGTAGTTTTCGATCTTTCTGTATTTATCGTTGTAATTTTCGCAATAAATAGGAACAGTTTCCTTGATAGTAAAACTAGTAAAAATAACTATTTTACGATAACTTTTAACTAAACTATTTGCAAAATAGTGTAATGAGAAAAAAGTTAGTTAATTAAATTTTTCTTTTATGAATAGCTATTTTTTTCTTATAATTTAAAGTACTTATCATTTGTATAATTAATAACAACTGATTATTTCCTTGTTTCTAGCGTAATAATGATTATTTAACTTAAAGTTCTGCTGTTATTAAATAATTACTTTTTTTAATTAGTTTTACGTTTAGATAGCGTTTAAATATAATTTATATTAGTACCCAGTCATTTATTTTCCAAGTCCATGTTTTATGCAGTTTTAAAAATTAGTTTTTATGCCACTCTTAAGAACCTAAAACAAAATGACTGTAAATATTAGTTTTAGAAATCTAAATCAATGATTTTGTAATTTTTGTTTCATTCGTTTAGTCATTACTTAAAATTTCATGAATGAAGAGGAAAATTATTAAAATTTAAAAATTAAAGATAGTTTTTCTAATATAACAGAACAAGTATAGTACTATTTTTTCTAAGACAGTTCCTACTTAGGTCAAACAAATTATTTTAGTTACTATTTATTAAATAATTACAATTAATATAATTTGATGTACATATGGCAGAATTGCAGTATTAAATGCCAAAACACATTTTAAATTAACGCTAAAAATTGTTAACCACATTTAATTTGTATTTTCATTTTTTAATAAAAGTTGAATATAATAGGTAAAAATTTATCCTAAAGCCAGTGTAAAAGATATGCGGACGTCTGACTAGTACATGATTATTCAGGTTAGGTGAAATCTTCATCACAAATTTAACAAAAGCTGTTTTATCCAATGGTGCTGCCCTTTAGAGGAATAATACCGAATGAAATATATCTCTTAAACTATAATTAATTAAGTAAATTTATTTAATGAATTAATATTTGAAAAAACTCTATTAACATCAAGTGTCATCCACTACAAGTTTAAAAATTGTATTTGAACTCTTTAGTGGATGAATAAAAAGTATTTTACTAACGTGATTGAAAATTTAAACAAGATATATATATATATATATACACACACAGATAGCTATAGAACCTAAGTATAACTATTCAATATAGGAAATATTAGGTACAGTAGTACAATAACAAACTCCTGGACTTAGAGAACAAGATTGCAGGTTTAAACAGGTTTTAGGGCTAGCCAACCTTCACATGTAATTTGCCTAAGCCACTGAGACAAAGGGAAAGGAAAGAATAATATTAAAAGAAATTTAAATATTACAAATAAAATCACTCTACTAATAAAATATAACGATAAAATTATAGCTTACTAGTATTCACAGTATAGATTTAAATTCGATGCAAAAGGTATATAAAAAGTAAGACTTACTTCGTGAGTTTATCAACTGGTTATGTTTCCCGCCAATTATAACTGAGGAAAACAGTACCTCATAAAGTTTAAAATTATGATAGAATAATATAAAGTCTATATATATATATATGTACGCTTAAAAAATCATAAATATATATTGATATAAATATTTGACGAAAATAAATGAATACAAGAAATTTAAATAATATTATTAATTTATTAAACATGTGGTGCCATCTATTGAATAATTGTATAATTAGATAAAAATACTAGTATTAAAACATAATGTCAATAATAGTTATTATTACAAATTATATATCACTGAGAACTATTAGAAATATATCTGTAAAGAAAGTTAGCAAAGTTTAATAAAGTTATTAAGATTTAAATAAATAATAGCTTTATCCGCGCTAACTAATACATTATCACTATAAATATAGTTAAAATAATATTTCTATAAATATATAAAGATAAATTTGAATTCCAGTAAGGCACTTTAAGAATGTTAAATTTAAAGGCATCTCTTTTATCATAAATATAAATGTATACATGGAGAGTGTGAACTACTAGTAGGAATTGGATAGATTTTATAAGTTACGTGATTTTTTATTTTAATTTTAAACCGAGTGCATTTATTAGTTACATTTGACAATGTGTAAAATACATCGAAGATTGTTAAAAAAATCTATGTTATATGTTTGCAAAATCATCACTACGAATGGCATATGTCACACTCATTTAGTTTTGATTTCTGCCTATTTTATATTTTAAGTTCTTAAAATTTACTTTTAATTATTTTGAATTTGGTGACGAATTAGTAAATAGCTTGTTGCTCGGCAAACTATTTACAATAACTTTCCCCGATGTGTTCTAACCTATTTGAGTATCATATATTTTTTCAATTCAATATTCTATCTATTTTTTTGTTTGAAAACAGTTTATTTTTAAGTGGAAAATAATACCTTTTAAATTCCCATAGAAAAGAAAATCCACCAGAAAATAAATATGAAATTAAAATAATTGAACCAGTAATAAATGTGTTTAGTTTATAAAAAATGATGCAAGCAAGTGAACTTCTATTTTGTTTATCACTAATAACAAAGATTACTTATAGAAAAATAGGAATTTCAAGAGATTCCGTAAAATTACTTTTTTTTTGCTTTTTTTCAAGTTATCAAAACATTAATGTCCTCTTAAATGTTCAATGGTTGTTGTAAAATTACTGAGAAATTAAGTCTTGGTTTTCTTACCCTATTTGACATGCCGTAAGAATTGCAGGCTTGTTAGTTCCTTTTTTGCATTTGTGGAATGATTGAAGATCAAAGAAACATCCAGAAATCTGAACAAAAGCTGAATTGAAGCAAAATATCTGAATAAAAACATTTTTCATGAGTCTTCTTGATTTATGGAGCATAAATCATATAACACAATAAAAGAAAGGGTAGAAAAATGTCTGAAAATGGTCGTAACAGAAAAAAATATTTTGTTATCTGATAATGTAAATTTATTATCGGTGAAGGCGCATGGAGGACAAATGGATATCTCTCTATATTTGCATGAATTCTGTACTAATGCAATTCAAAGCTAAAATAGTAATAAAAGGGATTCACTATCAAATTTACTAACAAAATTAACCTCACTACTACTATATTCTACTTAAGTAAATATGGAAAGCTATTTCTGTAGTTTTGTTTCAATCACTAAGCGCTGAAAATGAACTCATGGATTGGTTTTGTCCTGCAACTCAAAATTAACGGTTTAGCTACAATAAAATGTTCAGCACCTTAAAACTACAAATCTCTCATTACCAAACTATTTTGAAATATAAAACTATTATTTTCAAAATTTTATCATTTAAAACTTCAGAAGAAATTTGTAAGTTAATACTTAGCTGTTATAGATTCCTCGTTGTAGAAATTGCAACAGTATGAACACCGGAATTTTTTCTGATTGAAGTCAAGTAATTAAACTAATTAATTAAGGCAGTGTTTCTGAAACTGTGGGGTGCGCCCCCTAGGGGGGTGTGATAACTCTACAAGGGGGGCACGAGCATACTGAAAAGTTGAAAACAAAAGATTATTTTTAAAAATATTATTAATTTACTGAAAGTAAACAAACAAAATACATTGACATAATAAAAAAATGAAATACGCATTTACTCAAAAAAACTCACTCTTATAAATGTATCAGTACTGCACAATGTACTTAATTCAACAATACTAAGTCAAGAACAACATTAATAATTACCAGTGACCCAATGCGCTTGTCATACATAAAATTATGTAAAAAAATTAACACTTATCTTGATAATTTGTACTGTTTATAATTAATAACTTTACTGCCGATTAAAAGTTACGCAATTCGCTCCCTAATGCCCCATTTTTCATGTAGGCGCGCGTATTGAATTTATTGGAGGGAGAGGAGAAAAGGAATTAATAAGAAAATCCTTGGAAATAAGTAAATCCTTCGCAAACACTGTCAAGGTACCTTCATTGCATTCCAAAGCCTTCGGAATAATTTTATAGATAGTAGTGCACAGAAAAGATCGTACTTCGCGAAAACACGTATATATACGTAAGGTGCAATTAATGCTTTGGCTGAGTGAGACATTTATATACGCCGGTGGTATTTAAGAGCTTAAAGTCGTATTCTAGCTTTAGCGTCAAAGAAAAGTATTGCTGAATTCAGTACATTGTTATTGTATGGAAGGAGGGGGAGATGAAAATTATGATTCAATATTGGTTCGACAATATTAAAACATTGAGAAGCACTGAATTAAGGAAATATTTCTTAACAAGAGATTGAATGTTTGCTTATCATTGTTAGAAAATGACCAACTTTATATTGAAACACACATAAAGAGAATTTGACATCATTTGTTAAGATTCTCAGAAAAAGCAAATAAATAAAAAAAAATATCATCAAAATAGTTGTTTCATCAAAAATAAATGAGATTTATTTTCCTGGAACTATATATACAAGTATATATAACACATTCAGTGTGAATTTTTAATTAAAGATATATATATCAATCATAAAATCGAAATGCATTTTTCTTAGTTTCAGAATATTTCTTTCACTTGCATGCATAATATTTAATAACACATTTAAACTGTGTGTGGTCAGAAAGATTAGAAATTATACGGTACTTTTAAAAATGAATCATATACATTTTATTTTTTTTTAACCGAAAATTCAGAAAATAATATTTTTGAATTTTTTTTAAAAATATACATAATTTTTTTTAAATATTAAATAATTTTTATTATTTTCATCGAAATTTAATGGTCTACTTGTTTTCTTAATGCCGGCTGAGTGGTGTAGTTGGTTTATCTCTGGCCTTCTGCACCCAAGGTTGCGGATTCGACCCCGGCCTAAGTCGGTAGATTTTCTTGATGCAGAAAATCGACTAAGGTCATGTCGTATGATTATACGGCAAGTAAAAGAACCCTAGAGTGCCTGTTTGAATTGGGTGCTCTCGGTAAAATTAAATCGAAGCACAAGTTCGCATTGTCAGAGCTCAAGTACCTCCCTCTAGGGAGGAAACTGGGCTTCAAAATTACCTGCGGCAATTGGTATCTGTCTATATGGCGCCGCACTAAAAAGAGATACCAGCTTTCGAGGAATGTACTAGGTGTGCAATAGTAAAACACTAATTCGTAGCCCATTAGAAATAAATATAAAAAACTTGTTTTCTTAAATTTACTTATTGTAATTTATTTGGCAAATTGTTATAAAATATCATGAGACATGAGAAAAAAAATTTTGTTAACTTTTTAAATTATTTTTTGTTATTTATATGGTTTTCTATTCTCATTTTTTTAAAAATATGAAGTATTTTTAAAAATATTTTACTACAAAGACGTAAACCCCTTATTAAACCGCTTTTAAAGAACCCTAAGTATTTAGATATTTTTAATCAATAATAGTCTATCATTGCCCTTTCGAATCTCGAAAAGAATAAACATTTCTAATATCCTTAAAATTAATTCTGTAGAACAATGAACCTCTTTTGTGTATGATACAGGGCAAACTGACAAAATTTTATTTGAATGGTGCAAATAATAATCCAAACAATAGGTCTTCACCTTTTAATAAGCTAAATACCCCTTACTTTTCAATGAATAATTAAGATTGAATATTTCTAATAATATGCATAATAAAGAGGACAAAGAGAGTTTACAGCAAGATCAAGCAGTATTTATTAAAAATTGTACATCTTGCAAAGATCCTCATTCTTGTATAATAAAGATATGAATTTGAAAAATAGAAAACTAATTGATTTTATAGTATTGTTATATTTAGAGTTGAACTTTATGGCCTTAAATAAATCAGTTGAAGTACTTATTTGGATGATGAGAAATGAAGTAAATAATGAATGAGGTTTTGAAAGGTAATATAATATTATTTTTGAGAGCGTGAAATAAACGAAACTTTTACGTACTTATAACAAACTGTACATTTGCGAAAAAAAAATGTTATTAAATTTACAAAATATTAGCTTTTATAAAACATAGCTTTTGCTAAATCTATTTACGTATCAATTACTTCAAAAGAAAATGATTCATATAATTTGAACGAATATTGATTGGAAAGTTAAAATGCAAATTTATATAATTTTATAAATTACTAGCTGAATGGCTCGGCGTTGCACGGGCTTCTTCAGGTGAACAACGTTATACCTTGGAAGATTCCCCTTCCTTTTCAGTGTCAGCACTTCCTGGTGTGTGTGTGATTACTATATATGTCATTAAAATAATCGTTTTCGAAGTTTCTTCAACATCTTTGCCCTGTCGGGCGGGTCTGTTTTCTCGCCACTTAGCTCGGCATTGCAAGAGCTTTTTCGTGGGTACAATTTTATCCCCATGGAAATTTTCCCTTCCTCTCTGGACTCCAGTACTTCTCTCTCTCTCTCTGTGTCACTGAGCGATGTGAGTGATTTCTACATTTATCTCGTTTAAATCCGCTTTTCAGAAATTTCTTCCACTTCTCTTTGTCAGACAGGTTTCTTTTCCATCCGTTTAGCCCAGCGTTGCATGGATTTTTTCAAGTATAAAAACTCCTTTTTTCTCGAGGGTAAATATTTTTTTTTTCAAATTTCTGTTTTCGATTAAAAATTTACAAAGCTAATTCAGTTTTGTTCTAAAAAAAAAACAGACATTGTACGAATTTATTTTTAAATAAATAATTTAGTGATAAATAATAAAACGCAATATAACTTTGATTCTAAAAAAAATATATTAATTTACATCAATTGTCGTTAAATAATGAATCAGAAAATATGAAGTTATGAATACGTTAGCTATGAAACGACTGCTTTTATCTGGATGTTTGATTTTTCGATTAAATATATGTAACTGTGAAAAACGAACTACGGGAGGGGGGAGGCTAATAATTTGTTTACATTCCTTGTAAGATTTAAAAGGAAATAGTACTACTTAATAAAAACAGGGCAGCATTTTACTATATTTTAAGATTTTTCAGAAAATTATTTCTCTAAAAGAAAACTATCAGTTGCTGTGTATTATTAAAAACTAAGATCATATAAATTATTTCACAATGAATACTTTCTTAAAATTCAAACTAATAAATCGGATTTGAAAAATTACTGGAAAATTCATTATTTACACTCGTTATAAAAAAAAAACATTCAAAAAGAAAATATATTTTTCTGACAGAAAAATCTTTTATCTGCTTACGTGCTCTCCATAAGTGTTTTTTCCGCATGTGTGCTATAAGCATTCAAACTCGTGAGTTCTGAGGGAGCTTTCCCGTAATTAACTATTACTGGCATTTGGCGATTTTTCTAATTTTTTTCGTTGTATTTTTACGGCTCCCCAAGGCGGAAAAAATACATCTTCTTTAAAAATATTTTTTTGTATAAAGAAGCAGAATTTTATTTTTAACTACAAAATTCCTAATTTTTTTTTGAAGTTTTATAATAATTTGTTTCAAATTAACTTGGCAGCGTTGGAAAAGGCTAAAAAAGTGTACCAATCTACTTGAAAAATAGTTTTATCTTTTTTTTAGGAATTTAAATTAGAAAAATTTAACACATTGTAGAAATTGAGATTTTAATAATATATTTTAAGTTAATAACATGTTAAAAGCATTTATTTTTTAAACAGAGTTAATTAATACAGTCAGTAGAGCAACGTCATGAAATTCCATTTTGGCTGAAAACTGATTTTTGACGCCATCTTTTGTCATTGTTGTAACGATAACAGTGATACAACAATGCAGACAAATCAAAGTTGGCAGCCCAAACTGGTAATTAAAACTGGTTTTAATTAATATCTTTTTAGCTAATTGCGATATTGAACCGAATTGTGAATCTAAACCATACTCGAATCCAATTAAACCCACACAAAAATTTCATCGAAATCGGCCCAGCCGTTTAGGAGAAGTTTAGTCACATACACACGCACAAAAGATTTTTATATATAAAGATATAAATGTTAAATAGATTTTTACATTCTATATATACTGCAATTTGTAATATCCAGAAAAAAGTAAATACTACATATTAACTTCTAAGCTTGTAAAAATATTGATGTATTATGTTATTATCTGTGTATGATTCATTATTTGTCAAAACTTGTATATTTGTAACTACATCCGATACTGCGTGGGTGTATGTCTAAGTAAAGAGTATTTCGTGTACAGGGTCGCTTCACCCGACATGCTGTGACGGGTAATTAGAACCGAAACTTATCCGACATAACAGCTTGTCATTGTGTGTGTGATGTCCTTGAGTACCTTTCTCCTTGACTTTCAAACCAATCATTTGAAACAGATGCAGTAGGAAGTATGTTTCGGATTATTTATTCAAATAAGCAGAGATATGTCATTCATGTCAGCCGAAATTCATATCATGACATGAGTTACTGCAGAAACCTTAAATGATTCGACGTATTTATCTTCCTCTCAACGGTACTCATTTTAGCAGTTGAATTCAAACAAAAGTGGTGATTGTAATGATGTAACTCAGTGCTTCTCAAACTTCCAATGTTTGCGACCCAATATTCAATCATAATTTGCATCGCGCCCCCCTCCATACAACAGCGATGTATGACGTTAAACATATACAATACGACTTAAACCTATTAAGCCCCCAACGTATATAAACGTCTCACTCAACAACTGTGTTTATTGCCTTCAGACGTATATATACGTCTTTCCGAAGTTATATCTTTTCTGTGAACTGCTATCCGTAAAATTATTCCGAATTCTTTAGAAAGCAATAAAATAACATTGACATTGTTTGTGAAGGATTCACTTGTTTCAGCGGATTTGATTATTTTTTCCTTTTCTAACACCCACCCTCTCAATACACCACATACGCTCACTTTCGTGCTAAATGGGGGCATTGGAGAGCAAATACCATAATTTTTAATCGGCATTTAAGAGATTAGTTATAAACCGTACAAATTATTGAGATAAGTGTTAATGTTGGTAAATAATTTTATATATAACACAAATCCATAGGGTCACTGGTAATTTATAAACTAATCCTTAACTTAGTATTGTTAAGTTAATTATAAAATAGATTGTGTGCTACTGATGCATTTATAAGTGTATTATATTGTAAATGAGTATTTTATTTTTTATTATGTCAGAATGTATTTGTTTGCTTACTTTCAGTAAGTTAATAATTTTTAAAAGAATTTTCTTTTTCAATTTTTCAAGAGGCTCGCGCCCCCCTTGTAGGGTTATAACGCCCTCCTAGGAGGGCGCGCCCCACGGTTTGAGAAACACTGATGTAACTCAGTCTCATATTAAGAAGTTCCCTCGCACTTTATAGAAATGATTTTAATAGTTAATTTTTATCAAAAAAATACCGTATTTTTGTGGCAATATGCTTCTATCTGATAGCTGTGACCATCTCCTTCTGATAGCCATGATTCTTGACAACAGTTCTAGCTCAAATTTTAAATGAAAGTAAACTTTTTCTTAGTACTACCAAGCCAATTTTACTCCATTATCCTTGAACAGTCTTCCAAAGTAGGTTCATCGTTCTTGGAGGTGTTGTTGCTAAGGCGCGTTTTAATAAACCGAAAGCACAAAAAAGTTCATTGAAGAAGTGTAGGATGATTTTTTTATACGCATTGTATCAAATGGGATACATTTCATTTCTGTGTTTCTGATTTTTTCTTTCCTAAATAATCGGCTGTTTACTTAGGCGTGCGACTAAAGGCTTTGTTCATATGAAGCTCGATTATATCATTTCCTATATAAGGTAGGAATTTCTTCACAAATTGGTTTTAAAATATTATATTGTTCGTAGGGTGAATTAAATTTTAATTTATTTTAGATGGTTTTGATTTTAAATGTGCCGTTGTAAGAAAATCCTGCGTCTATCATGAATCCCTTTCTGGAACTTTATTGTACACTGACGAAACACACACAATTTCATATAGACATTTTCGTCAGTTAAGAAACAGAAAACTGATCTTTTACTACAGTCACTTAAATATACCCATACATCATTGAGTGTTACCTCAATTTTCGATTTTTGAAGTGATAATTTCTATAGGCGCGTTTTGCTGGAGAGGGAACTTGAATGAACGTCATGCTCGGGTTTTGAACGCGTATTCCGCTTTTTAAGTCTTAAGTCGGAAATCATAGTTGTACAAGTTCGTCCGCGATATGCACACCCCTAAAAAGAAAAGGAGGGACGTTTCCCCTTTCCCCGAGCCACGACATAAAACATGGTAGCTTGCTCCCCCACCACCATCAATACGTCAAAAAAGTCAAGTTCCTACCCTCGATCTAAGTGGGGATCCCCCTCCGCCACCTCTTGCTTTGAAAATGAATACGGGATTCTTTCTAATCCTAGTTGAAACATGAAAATGTATTATTTTAAAAAAAGATAGGCTTAGAAAGAGAGAGAGAGAGAGAAATCCTACACTATATACATAAATTTAAACAAAATGTAGAAAAAAAAACAAAAAACAAATTTGTATAGAATTATGAAAGTAGTATAATTATCATCAGCACTATTGCAGGGAATTTAAGAATCAAAATCTATTTTTGCAAGCGATTCAGAATAGCAATGAACAAATAGTTTTATTAATCACATTACATAAATATAATTTGCAATTAAAGCAATGAAAAATTTAAAGTAACAAAATTAAGTATACAGGTAATAACAAAATATAATTAAGAAGACTTACCTTGCAGCAGCACCGGATATATTTTTACAAAACTGCCATACAATGGCAAAAAAGGTAGTATTAGCTGGAGAATATGTGATATAAATCTTGTGATTAAATCCCTTTTTAAAAGTTTTGACTTAGATTCCTCTCTTCCCAATCAACTACCTGTCTTACTATCCCTTTGCTTAAATTAATTCATGGATAAAACTGAATATTGTTAATTTACAACCAAAATTCACTAAGCCTGATCGCGTCTTCTGAACAAATTACCCATGATTTTAAGTG
Source organism: Trichonephila inaurata madagascariensis (assembly GCA_019973955.1). NCBI lineage: Eukaryota > Metazoa > Arthropoda > Arachnida > Araneae > Nephilidae > Trichonephila > Trichonephila inaurata. Next base: position 80,995 of record BMAV01011459.1, on the reverse strand, counting down.
GGAATTTTAAAGTAGATTTTTCAGACAAATCAAAATCTTTAATTGATTTTTTAAAATCAAAATTCAATTTAATTATGTCAAATGAACCAAATAAAAGCACGATGAAGTACGGAGGAACGTCTGAAGCAGTTCATTTTATACATATTTAATAAAATTTTGAATCTAAAGTATTTATAACCTATTTCAGCTATCATAAACCTATTGTTTCCTTCTTAGAATACAATTAATTCATAAATATGATTATATATTTCGAACAAAAATATTACTATTTTACCGACATATGAATAAATAATTTTATAGAACACACTAAAATACCCTCGTTGTTTATTCACCAAACTAATCCCTGAAATAATATTTCCAAAATTTGAAGTTATCACTTCTATTGTGTGGTTATAAGCACACACGCTTTTTTTTATCAGTTATATAAGAGTTTTTTTTTAACTTTTTACTATTCCCTTTTCATTCAGCAGCATGTTTTAAAAATGGAGATGATTTTTTAGATTCAAACATCTTTTTTAACTTTTTTTTTAATGATTTTAATTACATTTCCGGAAGATATTCTTAGTTTCGACGAAATGAATATTTGAATCAGCGGATTTTCTCTTAGGATCAGACACTTGCATTTCTTGATAGTTGTCCTAGGATGAAGTTTGGTGGTCATTTTTATAACTTTCTAACTTTCAGTTAGACATTTTATTTTCTATTTCAAATTTAATCCTTACTAATATTATAAACGTGCAAGTTTGTAAATATGGATGTTTGTTATTCTTTCTTGGAAAAACAACTGAATGGATTTTAATGAAACTTTACAATAATATAG
>BMAV01011459.1:56395-75175 GCA_019973955.1 Trichonephila inaurata madagascariensis | reverse complement strand
TTTTCATATGTTTGTAATTTTTAAAACTATGATTATATTTTAAACATGTTATACTTTTCTGAAGCCCCGTTTCTTTATAAATAATGTGAAAAAGATTCGATTTATTTAATTTTAATTTCAAAGAGTTAGATGTGTTTGAATATTGTTTATATTTTCAGCCCTCTAGAGAAAATTAACACCCCTGAGACCCCATGAGAAAAATGTGATTAATTAATAATTTCTCTCAACATGTATAATATATATAAGTTAGTCTATTTCTTGACTTAAAAACCCTCTTAGTTTAAAAATTATTATTATGCACATTATTTATTAATTATTTGTTATGCACAGTAAACTTTACTAAAATGTCATGTACTAATGGCATGAACGTCATCTAATACCTTTCAGATACAAATACAATTTACATAATTTCCAGTGGCGTATACAGGATTTTTTCAAGGACGAGGGGGTCTAGGGTCGAAAGTCCACCATTCTCATATCATGCTCCAAAATGCCGCCCAACATATCTTTTGATTTTGTATTTTTCGAAAACAAATAACATTAAAAAAATTAATTAATAAAAAATAATTAGCACTAATTAATAAAACCTATTATTAATAACAAATACTTAGTTAAAGTTTACATACTATATGCATAGGATTATAATCACACGAAAAAAATCAAGTGCTTTGGGGGAGTCCGGCCATCCCCCCCCCCTGTGCACCACTGATAATTACTATTTCACTATACAATATGAACTGCTAGAAATATATAATGTTTAGACATATCAAAATACTTTAATTTACTTCTAGAAGCTATTAAGTAGATGTGATGTAATGGAAAATATAATTAACTAACCAAAATCAAATCACTGCATTGGAGAAATGAAAGGTAAAAATTTAGTTATCAAAATGAAAATAAATGTATTTTTTTTTATAAAACTCTATTTTTGGATGGAAATTTTGAAAGTCTTCGCTGATGTGTTTTAGTAAATGGCGAATTTAGCAGACTGGAGGTGAACTTGTGTAATTAATAAACTTTTGTTCAAATGAAAGGAATTTTAAATGAACTAAGCTGCAGTGATTAATACTATTTTTCTACCTCTATTTACAGAGTTTTCTAAAAATAGCGTCCAAACTCAGCGTATGAGTGAAGTAGTTTGGTTGCTGAGAGTCAGGAGTTAGGATTGCATTAAAAACGCCGAAGGAACTGTACCTGTACCATCCACAGTTTAAGAGAAGAATACCAAATTAAAGTATGACAAGGCGAGGGAAAAATACTTTAGTTGACACAACAACGGCAGTTTAGCAAGTATTTGCACACACACAAATGCAGATATTCGAAGTGTCTGCCATCCATATCATAGCAGCTTATTCCGTTTGTGAGTCCCTACGTCTCGATGCACCAATTCCTTGAATTCCCCATCGGAAAAAAATCAAATGGTGTGAGATCTGGTAATCATGGTAGCAATAGACCTGGACCCACACATCGATACAGAGATCAGGGTATCCTATATCCAGTCAATCGAATACAGTAACACAGAAATGCGCTGGAGTCCTATAGTGAACCATCACGCTTCCTCATTCTTATTATTCTTCTAAATCAGTGCTTCTCAAACTTTCAATACGGGCGCCCCCCCCTTTTCAATCATAATTTTTATTGCGCCCCCCTTATACAACAATAATGTATTGAATACAATAATAATGCACTTTGACGCTAAAGCTACAAAACGATCTTAATTATAAACAGTAAAAATTAGTAAGATAAGTCTATTAAATTTTATATATGTAACTTTTAAGTAATATATATTTTAATTTTTTTCTCGAATTTTTAAGTTAGAACAGATTGTAAAATGCTGTGGCTGCTTTCAAGACAAAATATAGATCTCAGCCAAATATAGAAAATTTACTCAGAGTGTCAATTTCTAATCGTAAACCTTCCTTTAAAAAAATTTCCATTGCAAGACAAGCCCATGGAAGTCGCTAATACTTATTAAACTTGCTCTTAATTTAGTATTAATAAATTAGCTATAAAAAATACCTTGTGCAGCACTGATATATTAAAATTATACTGAACGAGTTCATTTTTAAAAAAAAAACAAAAACATTCTTGATAAATAGCTGAATTGTCAGAAGAGTAAACCCAAATGCGCGACAATGTTTACAAAAATGTAAAATGATATTTTAAAATGAATGCTCATATTCTAATTTGTTTTAAACGAACTGTAATTTTAATCCTTACGGAAATAGCATTTAGAATTAATGTTAAACAATGAAAAATAATATAAAATTCCAATGAAGAATAATAGTGTTATTTTTAATATTTAAAGCGAGAAGGCTTCAAAATATTTTATCCCGGGGGCAGACACACACTCGATACTAGGGTTAATGATCACACGGGGTGATTGAGTCACCCCAATCCTTTTTTTTAATAATTATTTTACTGTACACGATACAAATCGTGATTCCAATGAAAAATTTAATTAAGAGAAAGTAGACTTACCTACTTTCAAGAACTTTTCAATTTTTCTTTGGTAACAAATAAACAGTTTTGCCAGAATTAACGATTTTGTGATGTGTGTGTCCCGCGCGACCACTTCCGGGTTAACAGTGATCATATTTATGTTACTGCTAAAAAAATTGTGTAAAACGTTTTTCATTATGCTTTATATGTTTGAGAATACTCATAAAAATAAGTCTTGACCAAGTAATCCTTCAAAGTGCTCTCCGTGGTTTTCCAAATATCATAAAACTCTTTTGCAGGGAAAAAAGCGCATCGGAGAAATACACTACTTACAACTTCCCTAAGTAAGAAACAAACACATAAGAGAGGGGGCATAATTATCTGTACCAATAACTTAGAAGGTCAAATAGATTATCAGCAAAACAGATTACAGCTATAATGTGCAGTATTTCAAAAATAATCACCGTGATGAATTTTTTATGTTCCTAAATTTTTTCGATTATGGGTCTGGGATTTGTTTTTTCTCTGAAAGAGTAGTAAGAATCACTCAACATGAGATGACAGCAAATGAAATAAAAGTTTTTTTTATTTGGTTTTTTGGATCAAAGATAGCTAATTAGGTATTGAAGAAGTTTTTATTTTTGAGAAAGAGAGAGATGACTCTCTTATATCGCCTATAAATTATATCAGAGTAAAAGTGCATTTTTTATTATGTCTGAAAGTATTGTGTTTTAATTCCTTCCAGTAAATTAATTATTTTTTAAATCTTTTATTTTCGATATGCTCGCGCCCCCCTGGGGGGTGCGCCCCACAATTTGAGAAACACTGTTCTAAATTATGAATCGTATAGATACAGTCCTTTTGGAATTTGTTATGTACTCCCAACAGGGAATCTTACTGTGCAGAGCTTAGCTGCTGCTTTTGGTACATCCTGTATACTTATATGTTACTGAACTGAAATCAGTGGCGCAACAGCCCATGAGAGCTAAGGCTTACTGTGCCTATCTCAGTTTATGTTACTTTAGGTGCTTGGGTGCATGAGTAGATGTTTCAGTCAAGTGGTCAGTCCGACGCGAAACCCCCTGTGTTCACTTTCCAAGCACGCTTGTTACTCATTTATCGACCAACCGAAGGGATGAAAGGCTGAGTCAATGTTTGCCAACCCGGACTTTGAACCCCGTACCTGTGGCGTGGAAGCGCAATACACTACCACTCAGCCACTGCGCTTCTATTATATATTACTACTCTTCTATAACTTTGAGTAACTTTAATTTTTTATAAGTAAGATATAAATATTAGTTTGTAATGACAGCTCAGATTTATTTTTTACATATTATAAAAAAAAAATGTTTCATTTTTTTTCAATCATGACTTATGTTGAAGATTTATAGTAGTCCAACCTGAATATCCATACAAATTTAAGATAGAAGAAAAATATATTTAATGAGATTATTAACTGTAGTCTATATATGCTGGAGTTTAGTAACACAAACAATATCCCAGAAAGTGTTAACTTTTAAATAATATATTCCAATTAATCAATGCAGAAGTAATATTAAAAATTATTTCTCAAAAAACTGCTTGCATGTTTTAAAAAAATACGCGTTTAACATTGTTAAGTTTTATCAAAATGAATAGCTTTATTTTTAATTGCATAGTATCTTCAAAGTATTTTTTATTTTTTTATTTTGTGAGAAATGCAAACACATGCAAAATGTTTTCTTACATGTTGTTCTTGCTGCAGTATTTTAATGAGTGACGTCCCCCCCCTAACTTGCAAGTTTAATTCTTTAATGGTTTATTTTGCCTTCAGCTGAATTATTCTAACTTGATATTTCTAATAAATACTTAAATTATGACTACTCAAAATACCACTTATGTAAAATCATCAGTTTTATATTCAATCTATAAAATGTTATTAAATCAATAATATCAAAAAATTAATCTATACATATTTTTTATTAAATTTAAGGAAAAATTATTACATGTTTCATGTGTTTAAATAATGAAATATCAAAACATAACTTCTACAAAAACTTTAGAATATAATTTGTATCTGAAGAAAAAAAATATTAGATCTAAAATTAATACCAAAATATTTCAGCTTTGATGAAAATAACCCCATTGAAGATAAATAATTTTTGTTCGTATTTAAAATAATGAAAAAGATGTACTAAGATGATTTTTTTGGAATAAATTAAAAAAAATCTGTAAATTCTCTTTTGTCCATAATGTCATTTGTCCACTTACTTCAGAAAAGTAAACTTTTTAAGCACCTGACAAGAATTTCGGGAAAAAAATATCATGCAATATAAATGTACTCAAATCATTTTAGGGGTCATTTTTTTCAAATAACAACAGTTTCGGAACTTGAAAAAATTAATTATAATTAGCTTCTGTAAAGGACGTTTATAAGCTTAGTGGCTTAATGGTTAGTGCATCGCGCTTCCACACCAAATGTCCGAGGTTCAAATCCCGGTCTGGACAAGATTGACTCATCCTTTTATCCCTTCAATGGGTTGATAAATGAGTACGAGGCTTGCTTGAGTACTTAACACTTGGTGTTTCTGGTCAGACTGACCACCTGACAGGAACATCTCCTTATGCACCTCAGGGCCCAAACTCGAGTATACTGAGTTGAGCACAGTAGGCATTGACCCTCATGGGCTGTTGCGCTACTGATTTAAGTTAAAGGGCATTTAAATCAATGATAGAATAAATCTTAAATCTATAACTGCTCATTGATTAATGGAATTGATTGAAATACACTACCTGATCTCATAAATATAATTCCCACAATTATTGAAATTCTTCCGTCTAATTAATTTTACAATAAATGTTTTTTGAACAACTCTTAAATATACAAGATATTAAATGTATTTGAAGATTGGCCCATTATTATCAGCGTTTTAAGCTAACTAAAAATGTAAGCCGATTTATTAAATTTTTAATTCAAAATAATTACTTTTCAATATTTCAATTCCAAAAAAAATGAAATCAATAATTTATTGTTATTTTATTATTATTATTATTTTTTTTTTGAAAATACTAATAAAGTATCTAACCTTTTTATAAATGTAATACCGAATGCATTCTACTTTTTTTTTACAGATTTTAGTACTATTAATGATTCTCATGAGAGTCGTAAAAGTCGCGGAACCTTATGAATCATAATATTCGGTTAAAGATATATATCCTAATGATATGTGATTTATTTCTAGTACTCCCTTGGTACAATGAAAGACTCATTCGGGAAATATATAAACTTCGCCAAAACATGTTTTTTATAAGAACATTAATTTAACAGAATCGCTTGCAAATGGCTCTAGATTATTTTACTTTTATGAGTATTGCATGAAATTGTTATAAAAAAAATACAATTTTTAAAATTTTGATGAACTTTTAATTAAATCTACACAGAAAAATAAAATAATATAAACACCTAAAATTTTTTGATACATTATCACATTTACACTAGTTATTTATATATACATATTAGTTTTTACCAAACGATTTTTAACAAGTTAGTCGTAATATATGAAATATCCGAAGAATTTTTTAGAGACTGAATATCGAAATAATTATTATTAACTACATAATATTAAAAAATAATTATCATGCATGAAAAAAAAATCAATTATATATGATTTGGATTTAAAGTTTAAGAATTTTGATAAGTTTGATAAATATTTAGTATTTTAACAGTAGATGTATACATTTTTTAATCTCTGAAACTGTTTAATTTTATTTCAACATTTTATAATTTTTATATTTACTTTAATAAGCAGAATTGTTAACATAATAATATAAAACTGTTTTAATGATAAGAAAATTCACATTATAAAATCAATTTTTCAAAAGGTAAAATAATTAGAAATGTATCTTTCAAACAAATTAGCTTACACAGAAATTATGAAAAATTATGCATTGTAAATATCAACAAGGTTCAAACAATTATAAAACTCTAAGATATTACATTAAATGATTCAGCGTTTAAGGCAAATAATATATTCTTATGACTCATTCAGTTGAGTTAATTAAGAAAAAAATTGTTAAGATGCTCATTTAAAATGCACTTAAAAATAGCTCGAATGAGTGAGTTAGTGTGGAGTTTTATGCAGCAAAAGCCAATTTTAGCTATACTACGATAAAAATAGCTCGAAATAATTGTTTATTTATTGACTATATATCCAAATATAAATATTTAGTTAAACTGCTTTAACTTTTTTTGGAAAAACAAGTTTAGCCTTTTGAAACAAAATTTGGTTCATTTTTATAACTATTATTTGTGTCTAATTTTACCTTAATATATATTTCAAAATTTTGATGATTAATATTAGTATCAGTCATTTTTGGTATACCTGGATTGTGTATATTTGACTTTTCAAAGATTCCACGCAGTACAATGTTCTTTGTTGTAAAGTTCTTTTCTTCAATTTTACAAATTTTTAATGTTTCTTTTTTTTATAATAAATAAATATATAATTCCACTTGTGCTTATATATAATTCGTAATTTATGCATTTGGTAAATTTATTTCTTCAATTATTTCTTTCATAAGCAGCTGTGCAGGTGATTAAAATTTGTAATTAAGTAAAATAGTTTAAATGAGTCTGAAAGTAATTTCGTATTGAATCTAGATTTCTTTTTCACTATGAATTGATTTGAAAACAATGAAATAATTCAAATACTGAAAATTTTTGAGATAATCTTTTTTATAGTTTTAAATAAAAACACTTTTATAGGATTTTAAGCAAAATGGAAGCAAATATACATATTTAAATATTTAATAAATCGGTTATCCCTTTCTAAATATATTCTTTTATGTATGGCATGTCTAAAGTATCGCAAAAAGTAAGAAAAAATATATCGCTTGAAATATTTCAGAACTTAAAGATATTTCAATAAGATAAATTACAAATATATGTAGAAATATGACAAATAATGGAGAAAATATATAAAAATCTCATTTTCAAACTTTAAGGTTTTCTAGGTAGTATTTGCTGCATTTGTAACCATTTTTTTGAAATATTAATGTAAATTCCTTTCCACTTTTACTTATTTCAGGAAAAGTATATATATCGAAAACTATTTTTTAGACATCTCACTTTTTTGTATCATACATTTACCTTGGCATGAAACAATTTTTTAAGTAAATAAATTTCTAATAAAATGGTTACTTCTTTTTTATGAGTCTTGCATTCTATCATTTTTATACAGTATTGGACTTGAATGTTTTTTACATTCTTATTTAATGTTAATAATAATAAAATTTTAAAAAAAAAAACTGAAAAAGTATGATTTTTGTCAGCAAATTCGGAAAATTCAAAATAATTTCGATCAGTTACAGTTAAAATAATTCCCTATACTTGCTTTTCAGTGTAGTGTGATGTTGTAGGTCAATAACTTCAATTTGAATTTCAGGAAGTAACAATTAATGTCTTGTAGAAAAAATGATATGGCAAAAAACAGAATTTTTTATTATATTGAAAGTTATCAAACCTAGCACACTGAAGGAATCTTGAAAAATGGATATTAAATTTTTAAATCCATAATAGATTGGATAATTATTAATTTTGGTAGATAGTTACTACATTAATGTAAAGTTTGTTAATCATTTTTCTCTAAAATAGAGGGAAAAAAAGCAAAGGTATCTTTACAAAAGAAAATATATGACCTAAAAAGTAATAAAAACTTAATCTTTCCATGTAAAGTTATTTAACTGTCCCTTAATGTCGATGAGAAAAACTAATTATTGTTATAACTGATATTATGTCATTATGATACCGATATAAAAAGTTAGCTCAAAAGTACTTACTTTATGTAAGAAACTTATTGAAGATAAATTTGTATAAGACTCTTTCCGACTACGAATTTCACTTTACTGTGCAATTTAACAACAGTCTTTTTTAACTTATAAATAATTATGAAGACCCTTTTGTTCATGAGAACATCTACATTGAAGAGACTGCATGTTGGCGCTTGCTGGTATATCCATATATTATTCCTTACAGATTTATGATCTATTTTCATGAAAAATAGTTGTACTGGTTACTATTCAATGACAAATCAGAGTTTCCTTTCTTACAGTTCGTATGTGAAACCGAAGCCCAGCTTCAAGATTTTTGGATTCTGACTGACAGCCGTGCTTCAGTACAGCATCTGAGGGCTGTTGTAGCCCAGTGGTAAAGATATCGGATCATGGCAGGAGTATCATGAATTCGAGCCCAGTACCACTACAGACCCGCAGTGTAGGGCAGCGATGCACGTTAAATCTGTCGAGAGCTCAAACGTCCTCCCGTTGATGTGGTGTGGTAGTTAGAAGAGGGCAAGAGTTCCAGCTCAGATGTTGTGTTCGTGACTTGACCATGGTTCAAAATTACGAGGTCTGTCACCAAAAGCCCTCGTGTAGCTGAACAGTGTAACGTTATTATTCACTCACTCAGTACAGCATCTCTCCAATTGGGCATATAAAAGAGAAAAAACTAGATCATTTTAAAATGATCTTGGTCAGAGTTCTACTAATCATTGTGTACATTTTCAATGGCTCCCATTCCACGTGAGTATTGATGATAATGAAAAAGCCGATTTCTTAGCCAGGACTGTTGCTTAAGAGGGTATGAGTCATACTAGGTCTCATGTACAACGAGGTATCCTCCCTTAAGGTATCCGACTAAGTTCGGAACCGTGATTTTAAAAAGGCGTATAAATGGATAATTTTCATGATATTTAGTGTCACTTAGATTAGAATACTTGTATAAAATGGTTTTAAGGACATTTTGACAAAAAAGTTATTTAAATACATTATTTCGGATAAAAACTAACTTAGAATAACCTTTTTTCAAAATGCTTCTATTATAATACTATTTTGCCTGTATATAGCTCAGACCTTTGTGCAGTGGCTCAACTATGAGTTTTGAAAAACTCGCATTATTTTCAGAGTTACAATCATTTGAAATAATTATCGGCGTTTTATTCTTAAAATTCTCCCCTCTGTTGTCGTAAAACACGGATAAACCCACTTCTAAGTTGTATACTTCAAAAATTCTAGTTGAGCCTTTGTACAGAGATCTGAGCTATATTCAGGCAAAATATTATTATAATAGAAGCATTTTTCACAAAAGGAGAACATTTTGAAAAATTATTATTCTAAGTTAATTTTTAGCCGAAATATTGTACTTAAATAATTTTTTATTGTAATACTATTCTTAAAACAATTTTATGTACTTTTTCTATTCTAAGTGACTGTAAATATCATAAATATTATCCCTTTATACGCTTTTACAAAATCACGGTTCCGAACGTAGTCGGATACCTTAAGAAGATTGAACTCAACCTACTTAGAACTCCTACTGGTCATCCTCGGTACTTCGAAAAAAATCTTGGAGGTTCATTCAGGCGTATGCCTAGGAAATACCAGACTGCCTTCTCTCGCTTTGTGAGTGGCCATACAGAAGATCTCACTTTTCGTCTAGGTCAGAAGAAATTTCCGGAGAGCCACTGGTGTTATTTCGTGCAGGTCTCTCATGCCCACATCTTAAATTGTTTGGATTTTAAAAAGTACATAGTCCTCTGAATTTCTCTTATGTTCCTAGAATTTCTGGAATTTTTCGGATTCATGGAGATTGTCTAGCATTTCTAGAAAATCTGGGATTAGAAACAACACAATGACAACTATCCCATGGGTATGAGATCATAATGTCAAATTATGAGATCCTCAGACCATTTGAGGCTACCCACGCTGTAGCTTTTAGAAATAAATTTTTCCTTATACTGTGGAACTATGGTATTGTAAGGCACCCGGTCGGGGGTGCCTCACTTCTACATTAAACTCGCAAACTAGATCTGTTGGAAAGAACGAAGAAGCAGCCTTATCGTTTATCTTAATATCACTCTTTATTAAGATCTTAACTTAAACAATATACAATAATAGTACTAATATTCAATTCAAGTGAATCTGAAGTGGAAGGACACACTATTCGTATTACCAAATAATCGCATAACCGACCACTATATCTAACTCTACCGATTATTTCTAATCTCAGTAACTACACAGTTCTTAATAATTCAGTTTAACAGTCTTACCGCTCTATCTTGGGTAAACAGCAATTCGCTTGATTCTAACTGCCGTGACTTTTATTCTCCCTTTAACTTGATTGCACAGGTACGGATATCTTAAATCTTTAACTCTAGATTTCCTCTCACTTTAACTTAAGCACTGGTAAAATATAGACCTCGTATAGTCACTTCTCATAGCCACCCCGCATACGCTAAACTTCTACTATTTACAAGACTCCTAATTTGAATATCACGCTTCTCTTCTCGAGTTGGTTGGAAAGAATTCCCATTCTGTCCCCAAAGAAACCCTAGAGGATAATTAGTTGAAATTGCGATGAGCATGTCACAGTATATGTAAATATGGACTAAATACATTTGTTAATTTTATTTGTTTAATCACTCTTAAGAATGAACTTGAAATTTCATGGCATGTTTATATTTCGAATCAAAAAACAGAATATCATCTGATGAAAATGAAATATTATTCCTCTCTTTGTAACTCTTTTTTTTTTTTCTTTTTGATTTAATTACTATTCACTTAGAAGGCAGCACAATACTTTTCCTAAAGAGTTCTGAAATTGAAATGTCAACCTAAAGGAACAATCTGTAAAATTCTTATATATTTCTAACAATTTCAATTAAAAGTTAATGTTGTTGATGATATCTGTATATAAAAAAACTTCCACTCTTTAATGGCAAATGGCAACTTTATTCAGTAACTACTAAAGCTAAGCTATCTCACAGCTTATCCAACCTCACCAATTTTACCCTCGGACTCTTTGTTATACACTCCTCTCTATCTTCTGTCATATACATCACTCTGCGGCTCTAATGAGGGTGCAATTACACAATAGAGCTGTTGAAGCAACTCCATCTATTTCCTGAACAAGGTATGGAAAAATTTATCTTCTACCTAATATTATTTATATTTCATCCATTTTTGTCATTTATTAAGTTATCCGACTACTTTGGGAACCGTGATTATAAAAAAGCGGATAAATGAATAATTTTTATAATATTTAGTATCAATTAGATTAGAATATGTGTATAAAATTGTTTTAAGGACATTATGTCAAAAATAATTATTTAAATACAATATTTTGGCAAACAATTAACTTAGAATAAGCTTTTTTCAAAATCTCCTTTTATAAAATTATTTCTATGATAATAATATTTTGCTTACATAAAGTAAATACTTCTTTTGAGATTTTGAGCTAGGAGTTTTTAAAAATTCCCATTATTTTCAGAGTTAACACCAATTCAAATAATTATGGGCATCTTTTCATAAAATTTCTCCGCTATGTTGTAGTAAAATATGGATAAACTCACTTCTAAGTTATATGTTTCAAAAATACTAGTTCAACCTCTGTACAAAGTGTTGAACTAATACAGGCAAAATATTATTATATATATATATTAGAAGCATATTTCATTAAAGGAGAATGTTTTGAAAAGTGGTCATTCTACTTTCATTTTTAGTCAAAATATTGTACTTAAATAATTTTTCATTGTAATAATATTCTTAAAATAATTTTACATACGTTTTCTAATCTAAGTGACACTAAATATCATATATATTATCCATTTATAGGTTTTTGCAAAATCACGGTTCCGAACTTAGTCGTATTCCTTAATCTCTATGTCTTCCCCCTAAATGAATGTAATCAATATTTCTTTATTTGTTCAATATTATAAATTTCAATTTTAAGACACTTAATGGATAGCATTATAGGTCTTTAGAGCAATATTTTCATCTAAATAGAAGGCGCTGTCCATTCGTCTCAGTAGTTTAACACTTTATCTAGCAATGGTACTTATAAGTACCACTCTCAATTTAAAATTACGTAGAATAATCTTTTTTACGAATACTCTGACGATACTTAGCATAATATTCTTTTAAATCATCTCTTCCAAGATATATGGCAGCACGGTTTCTATGCTGAGTATTTTAGCTGGGAAGGTGAATAGTTTTATAGCAGAAATTGCGTTTTCAGTTGACGACGATTTCAGCAGATTGCGAAGATTGTCATTTTTAGGCCTAAAAGTAGTTAATGCCAAAAGGTAATTGTCTTATTTTTTGCATGTTAATGAAAAAGTTAGAAAATGATTTGACAATTTATTTTAAGTAAACAGTGTATATTATTAAATTAACAGTTGAATATCTTTAATTAATTAATTAGCTATAACAGAATAAAGTTCTCAAAGTTGAGTATTTTGTTTATGTATCTCTCTTAATTTTCAATGTAGTGATTCAAAAAAAAATGTGCATGAAAAAAAAATACAGTAAATCATAATGCGGTAGATAAAGGGTTAAAGTACCAACCTTAAATCTCTTACCGGAGCATCCGTCTCTCAGACGGGGATGATTTCCTTTGCTGCCTGTGGATAACGCTCTGGTGTAATTTTTGGGGTGTGCTGCCTTGACATCTTCAGTTGGACTCTATCCAATAAGAGGATCACATGGTGGTACTTGGCGATTTTTTTCAACTCACGATATGGGTGATTTTTCTTATCTATCACCGTTTATGAGACGGATATTCCTATAGATTTTCGTGTTTGGTATTATTATTTTTAATTACTTTTACATGAATATAAATAATTTTTAATCAGTTTTTATAAAAATACTAATCAAAATTCTAGTGAAAAAAAAATATAGTGTTGTGCTTGATTTAACCCCAGAGATCTTATTTGAGTCATACGCAATTCCATGAGCGTTAAGGACAATTAAAATAAAGATAATAAAATGCAAAAACCATCAGTTTTGTGTTAAGCAGTTTTCACTGTACTTGAGAAAATCAACCATTGATAAAAATTTATAATAGAAAATATTCAAACGGTTTAAAATATGTTTACAATTAGGAGGGAATATTAACAAAGTGACCTTTTTTTTTGTTTTTAATTCGAAGGGATATTAAGAGCTTTCTATCTGGTTGTGATGTGTAATCCATCAGATCCACTTGACATCTACTACTGAAATATGAAGAAGTAATCGATTTTAAAACAATTCCTTTTTTTTCACATTTTTTTGTTTTTGTTGAAATGGATCGCATAAATCTAAAAACATTTTTACTTCGACTTGGGGTATGTATTTAATTCTGAATCATACAGTGTTTTCGACTGTGACCAATTGACAAATGAGTAGAATACAATATTTCTCAAAAATTTTCCGCATTGATAAATTACTTCACAAGTTCTCATGTGTCTGACAACGCCTCAAGTTGTTTCTTCAGTCTTGTGTTTACAACATATTGTCGCAGGAAAATGATTAAATTTGGAATTTCATCAAATCCCTAAAAGGGAGGATCAATTGACAGAAGATGTTAAAATAACGTCTCTTCAAGGTCTTTTCCATGATAAAAGTAAGGTATTTGAGCAAATCCCTGATCTGTTTCAGTGAAACGATGAAATAATATTGTCAAGATTTAAAAGTATTTATTTAACAAATATGGTGCATTATAGTAAAAGTAGAAGTAAGTAAAAGGCGGCTGGAATTAGAAGCACTCTAAATCGCTTGATTTCTCCCAAGAGCAAACTCGCATTAAGGCACAAGGTTCTATTATACAAAGCCATTCTTCCCCCATCATGTTGTACGCTTCTCCCATCTGGGCAGGGGCGGCAGTTACTCACCTGAAAAGATTGCACACTTTTCAAAACATCCAACTGCGTAGAGCAGCAAACGCACCTTGGTTTGTCAGGAACGAAGTCTTGCATAAAGATCTTAATAATCCGCTGCTTTTTGATTTCATCAAAAAACAATCAGAAAATTTCTTCTCAACCGGTTACCACAGATTTCAAATGAATCCATCAGGGAAATCCCGGCTTACGACAATTATATTCCTAGCACTTCTAAGAGACCTAGAGCAGTTCTTAATCACTCGCATCAACACTTCCCAGCTCTGAAAAGGATGAGAATGCCTTGATACCGAATTAAAACATTATGAGCTTTATTGTTGCACTAGTTGTCTTCTTTTGCAAGACTTCACTCACTCTAATTATTCCGCTCCCCCGCACCTTGCAAGTTTTTGATCGCGTTTAGTGTGGCAATTTCACCCCTCATGATCCTATTTCAAACTCCTGTACCTTTTCTTACTTTCTTCCACACACAAGCGGTTATTTAAAATTTCTTTTCAATAACCACACGCAGTTATGTTAGAGGTAAAGTGTAACGGACTTAAAAAAATTATTTTCTTAATACTTGTTATTAAAGAAATATATCCCTTCTCTCCTCGTTCCGTCGAGATGCGGCAGACGGTTGAAAGACGGGCTTTGCTGTCATGGAGATGTGACGTCATTTTCTCTTCATTTACAATGAAAGCGAAATAGAAACTAAATCAACTGGGAGAGTGGTTTCCACCCACCCCTCCACCAGCGTTGTTGCGCTGCATTTAATGTGGACTGCTTTCTATTTTTATATGTAACCAACAAATTGTTCTCTGTTCAATTTATTATGATAAGTGGATAATAGAGCTATCTCTAAGATTGCACGTAAATGTATAACCGTTACCGTTATCGTAGAAGTAAGTAATGCAACAATAGTTAACGAAATACAAATTATTTATTCAAAACTAAATAAAAAATAATTAGAAAATTAGGCTGGTATTTTTTAATGCGTAACATCTTTCCTCTCGGTTTTTTACTCACTAAAATATCAATCCCTATGTTAATCCTATGGTGCCATTTTTTTTTAAAGATATATGTTTGAAATTTAGTGGATAGATAGTACTACCTGTATGGTTAGGAAGTACAAGGACTCGACCCCACCAGGTGCCTTCTTCACCTGGACAGCTTTTGCCAATCCAAATCCTGAATAGTTTATCATTTCACTGAAACAGTTCAGGGATTTGATAAAATCACGTACCTTCATCATTAAAATAACCTTGAAGAGACGTTATTTTAATATCTCCCGTCAATTGATCATATCTCTAGGTTTTAATGAAATTCCTAATTTCGTCATTTCCCTGAGACAATACCATACCTTTCAATTATTCGATTATCTAGAGATCATTATTTCTTCTTGAAAACAATTATTCGTCTTACATTTTCAATTGTGAACATTTTTTTTGTCACATTTAAACCCGCGTTACTCTAACTGTGGGGCACCCTCCTCTTAGGGGGGCATAGTAACCCTACTTGGGGGGCACGATCATATCAAAAAGTCGAAATTAAAAGATTGTTTTAAAAGAAAATTAATTTCTGAAAATTTAAAGTACATTCATATTGAAAATTTCAAAATAAAATACTATTTAAAAAAATATTAAGTTAATGAAAGGAAGCAAAAAAGAAAAAAAAAAACAATCTGACATAATTAAAAATAAAATACACATTTACACTGATATAACATACTTATAAATGTATCAGTACTCATAATGTACTTAATAATTAATTTATTAAAACTAAATTAATGGCAAGTGTAATAATTACTAGTGACTCCCATGGGTTTTTCATACACAAAATTTAACACTTATCTTAATTTGTATGATTTATAATGAAAGGGGCCATATTGTAACTTAAGCGTCAAAGTATATTATTGAATTCATTTCATTGTTATTGTATAAAGAGGAACGAGTTGAAAATTATGATTGAAAATTGCGTCGCAAATAGTGAAAGTTTGAGAAGCACTGATTTAAACACTGTTACAATTCGAAAATTCGTTACAGAACATTTTTTTTTATCTTACTCATCAAATCGACGTTTTGCTTGCATACTAGAAGTTAAACTTATACTCTTTAAAAAAATCATGACACAACTTCCCGCTCTAACAGAGTTGATTGATTGAATATTAACGTCGCACTGTTCAGCAACACGTGGGCTTATGGTGACGGACCATGTAATTGTGAACCATGGTCAAGTGATATGGACGACATCTGAGCTGGCACCCCCTCTCTTAACTACCATACCACACCAACGGGAGGACGTTTCAGCTCTCGACAGATTTAACGTGCATCGCTGCCCTACACTGCGGGTCTGTAGTGGTACTGGGCTCGAACTCGTGACATGGCAAGCCACGGTCCGGTACCTGTACCACTCGGCTACCGCGGCCCCGCTCTAACAGAGAGAAGTGAATTTAGGAACAGAATTCTCGTTATGCTATACAATGGTAGCTGACGCAAATCATTTGTAATTAATACAATCAGCGGTGTCAAGATACTTATAAAATAAAACTAAGAGAGAAATGCGAGAGGAAAGATGCCGAGAAAGGGAAATAGAGAAAGTTAATATTAACGTCGCACTGTTCAGCTACACGAGGGCTTTTGGCGACGGACCTCGTAATTTTGAACTATGGTCAAGTGACGTGGAAGACACCTGAGATGGCACCCCCTTTTCTAACTACGACACCAGCGGGAGGACGTTTCAGCTCTTGACAGATTTAACCTGTATCTCGCCCCTATACGGCGGGTTCTTGGTGGTACTGGGTTCGAACTCGCGTGACAAGGTCAGCCACAATCCGATACCTTGACCACTCGGCTACCGCGGCCACGTGAAATTGAGAAAAGCAGATATTTGTATTTTAAAGATACGGAAGCCGTGAATGTGCAGATTACCTAGGTGAAATCCACAGAAAACTCTTGATTCCACAAGATAACAGAGTAAACAAGTTATAATCGTCAGATTAGTTAAGCAATGTTCATTTAAATAGCTTTTAGTATATATATAGTTATAACAATAAAACACACATATGTATAATAATTAAAATACAGTTTTTTGTAATAGTTTATAATTTAAAATTAATTAGAAGCCAAGGTTAGAAATTTAATGCATTTTTTACGGCTACAGAGTACACTTTTTAGAAAAAAATATTTTTGTTAAAAGTAACAGTAAAAATAATTTATGTTTTATATTTAGATTATATGTTATAAATCTGATTCTGTAAGTAAAAAGTCATCTTGACCGTCTATTAGTTTACAATTTTAAAAAAGTTAGGAGACTTTTTTATATGTTTTTCAAACTTTTATAAAAGCTCAGTTTTTAAAATTTTTTAATTTTAAGTAAATTATGTTTCTTGGATTATTGTAAGCAAACGTTAGTATGGATTTGAAATTCTGCTCCCTTGATGATTTTTAATAATTCTTTTTCTAGCTACACCTGGAAAAAACACGAATTTTTTTTAAATATTAAATTTAGCATTTTGTAAAGAAATAACTAGAAATCTCAGACCTAAATCCATACTTACTATTATAGAGCATTCGCTTAGGAGTATATACAAAAATTTTAAGATTAATTCTAGAACGGAGAAAAACCCCTCAGAGCTTAATAAACACTTACATCTTAAAAAATAAAAGTCTGAGAAAAAGGCATTTAAAGTTCGTAAAAGCATAAAACAAAATCTTATAATGTCCGTAAAGCGCTAATTTTAATATGTTATTCCCCAATGTATTTTCTATATTTAAAAAATATTTTGATTAAATACGTCTATAAAAAAATCTTTCTAATTCAAAGTATATTTTTGGCTAAAATTGATAGTATTTGTTACAAAGACAGATTTTTCAGCTTAAGTTTAACCTAATATTTTCACAAAAGATTTAAAAGAAAAATCATTTATGTACACAATAATAATGCTACTAACTTAAGCTAAAAATCACCAGGTTTGTACATAAAATTTAATTTTTTTCAGTTTTAAATGAGGGCAGTTTAGTAAATTTTTATGTATTTGTTGCATGGCATTATAAACACTATAATATAGTACTACAATATGTTTACAATAATGGAGTTTGGTAAATGATGGAAATATTCAGTTTTATATGCAATACTTGTAATTAGAATACTTATATTCGAAAGTCTAATTGCAGGGCTTTTATAGATTTATCATTTTCTGTAGTATCCCATACCTTCAAATATTGTTTCTCATTGCAACATGAGAACATTTTGGCAATGGAATTTTCTCAGCTGAAAAAATTGCTGATTTAGTTTCTAAATTATTTAAACTATTTTTTAAGTTAAAAATTGGCCTGGAAGTCAATCTGAATTAAGTAACTATAAGAATTTAAAAAACTCAAAACATAATCAAGCAGGAATGACTTTAGTAAAGAAAAATAATTAATAACCATTTCGCACTGAATGAGTTCATTGTACTCAAAAATATTTTTAATTACTTCAATTTAAGAGTGGAAAAAAAATGGTTTTAATTAAAATGAATGCCTTAAAATGAAACCGAAGCCAAAACTATGGCTAGGAAAACTTTAAATATTTGAAACTAATTAGTTATCTGATCCGAAATTTGGTAGCGAGCCGCATAATGATTTGAACAAGAAAATGCAAAAAAAAAAAAAAAAAAAAAAAAAAA
>BMAV01011459.1:32365-55897 GCA_019973955.1 Trichonephila inaurata madagascariensis | reverse complement strand
AAAAAAAAAAAAAAATCACCATTATAATTTTTAAAAGCATTTTGGCAAGCAAAATAAGTATTCGATATAGAAAGCTTTATTAAATTTTTATACCGAGAGGTAGAAATACCGTTAAGTGCAGTTGCAAATTTTTGTAATTCAAAACATTTTGACTATTCCTGAGGGCATTTAGAAAATTTTATTTAAGCAATGAGTAGAATGGGAAGAAAACAAGGAGAGTTGTCAGTGTAAATTAAAAATGTTATCATAATGCCCTCTAAAAGTGGGTTAGCTGAAAACAAATTTTCGGCTATTGTAAATAGGCCAAGAATAAGTGTGTATTATATAATTAAAAAGTATAAAGTGCAAAAATCGGTTGATAACAAACCAAGATCTGATCGACCTTAAATTTTCCGAAGTGGTCGAGCAGTGTCTAGAACGTCATAATTACAAAGGACCCCAAAACGAATGCATCTTTGTGAAGTTGTAATTAAAAACAGAAAATACTCAAAATACATTCCAAATTATTTTTTTTCATATTTACGTTAACTGAAAAAACATTTTTGTTAATGCCTTTTTAGTGGATTATTTATAGCTGTTATTATGACCGGACTAGAACTAGGTTTTTATGAATTATTTCAAAAAGAACCTGGTCATCTAATAGTAAGTTTATATTGCATTATTTGTCAGCAAGTGCAATGCACAAAATTTGGAACTAGCATCAGGAAATGTTAATCGATAAATTTTATAGTTGTTTGTATAAAATGTAATACAAAAACTTTTTTTTTAACAAACAGTGTTGATTAGAGAATATGGTACTCTTTTTAATGTTAAAAATAACGTACACTATCTAAACTAAGCAACCAGGTACATGAAAAAATATGCTTCATTTTATACTGTTGAAATATTAAATAATTTAAAGAGCTGTATAAGGCAGAATGGCTAATAAATTACTGGGTTTTTTTTCATTTACTTATAACTACATATGACTGATTTTAAAGAATTTTTTTTTTCATCCAAAAACAATGCTTAGCTTCTTGACCATTTGACACCGAGCTCCCAGTATCGACTGATAATGCCGTTTGTCGGGTATTCATCGAATCCAGTGCATTGGAGCAGGTAGTCGCCAACCATTCTGGCATGGCCGCAAAGAGGTTAGGTCTCGTCTACAGCCAGGAAAAACCAGTGGAAGCAAACTACTAAAACATCATATCCGTGGTTAGGCGAAAGCGGGCAACAACCTCGTCTCTCTCCAGGTGCATCGAGGTTGGACCCACAGTGGTCAGAGTTCCCCATGACTTTCGAAAGTTTTTGGGGTTTGAATCACGGCAGCATATTTGTCAATGTATGTGTAAATAATGCTCTTTGCTTTTCTGAGGGTCAAATGTGATTTCCGGTTGAGACGATTCGGATTCCTTCTAGACTATTTGGTCGGCTCCCTTCATTTCCGGGGACCCCAACATGACTTGGGACCCACTGTAAATCCACAGTCTATCCATATGAGATCAGCTCCGAAATTTTCGTTTGGCATTTAATTGTGTTAAAATAGTCAGTTGGTGTATTACTGCTAAAAGCTAAAATTGCAGCTTGGCAGTCTATGGAGAAGATAACTTTTGTAGGAGCTTGGCCGGCAGCTAGTAATTGCACTGTAGCTTCACAGACAGCCAAGACTTCACCATCGTAGTGGGTGGCGTTCTTTCCCGCGGCCAATGAGTCCTCAAACAACCGACAGAACCATTCTGGACCGCCATAAATTTATAAGGCAGAATGGTTGACAAAATTATTGTTTTTTTAACTCTAATTTACAATTACATTTAAATTATCTCAATAAAATGTTGCAAGTGTGGGGGAAAAACAATTGAGAATACACTGATAAAATGGTTTGAATGTAAATCATGCTTTTTTGCTACAAGTAATACATCTGAAAAAATTTGAGTACCAAAATAACTTATTAATAAACTTAGCTACAAAACATTTTTGAATAAATCCACTCTCTTCCTCAAAAAAATCTAATTTGACCCTCAACTACACTGAAGAGCCGAAAAAAATTGGTACACCTGCCTAATATCGTGTGGGGCCCCACGAGCAAGCAGAAGTGCCGTAACATGACGTGTCAAGGATTCGATTAATGTCTGAAGTAGTGCTCGAGGTAACTGATACCAAGAATTCTGCAGGACTATTCATAAATCAGTAGGAGTAAGAGGGGTAGAGAACTCTTCTGAACAGCAGGTTGCAAGGCATCTTAGATATATTCAATAATGTTCATGTCTTGGGATTTTGTTGGCCTGCCGAAGTGTGTAAATTCAGAAGAGTGCTACTGGAGCCATTTTGTAGTAATTCTGGAAGTATGGGGTGTCGCATTGCCTTGCTAAAATTTCCCAAGTCCGTCGAAATGCACAATGGATATGAATGGGTGCAAGTGATCAGACAGGATGCTTACGTATCTCTTACCAGTCAGAGTCGTATCCAGACGTATCAGGGGTTCCATATCACGCCAACTGCACATGTCCCATACCATCACAGAGCCTCCACCAGCTTGAACAGTCCCCTGTTGACATGTAGGGTCCATGGATTCATGAGGTTGACTTCATACCCGTACACGTCCATCAGCTCGATTCAATTGGAAGCGAGACTCGTCAGACCAAGCAACGTGTTCCCTGTCATCAACAGTCCAATGTCATTGTTGACAGGCCCCGGCGAGGTGAAAATATTTGTGTCGTGCAGTTAATAAGGGTACACGAGTGGGACTTCGGCTCCAAAAACCCATACCGATGATGTTTCGTTGAATGGTTTGCATGGTGACACTTGTTGATGATCCAACATTCAAATGTGCAGCAATTTGTGGAAGGGTTGCACGTCTATCACGCTTAATGACTCTCGTCAGTCGTCGTTGGTTCCATTTTTTATGACTTTTTTCCGGCCACAGCGATGTCCTAGATTTGATGTTTTACCGAATTCCTGATATTTACAGTACACTCGTGAAATGGTCGTACGTGAAAATCCAAATTTCATTGCTACCTCGGAGATGCTATGTCCCATCTCTCGTGCGTCGAATATAACATTACTTTCAAACTCTCTTAAATTTTGATAACCTGCCACTGTAGCAATAATAACCTATCTAACATCTGTGACAGACAATCGTTGCCTTATATAGGCTTTTTGACCGCAGCATCGCACTCTGATTGGTTCCATATCTCTTTATTTGTATACGCATGCCTGTACCAGTTTTTTTTATCTCTTTAGTGTATGAATTTTAAAAAATCCATTAGATTTTTTTTTAAAGATTTCAAGCATACTAAAATAATTTAAGATAATTGAAAAGCGAATGAAAATTTTAAATTTTTGGAATTATTCAAGGTATGGAATTTCGATAAAATTTAAATTCATTGGATAGAATTAAAACATTTAAAAATGCAGGCTATATATATATAATACAATGCTATTTTATCACGATTGTTTGTAGGAATGCGAAAACATATGGAAAAATTGGAACTTAATACAATGTCTAGGGAACAAGAGTTTGAGTCCCATATTGGAAACTCAATACTGGAGTTATGCCGGGAGTAAGAAATAGTACGCTAGATGACCTTGCTTTCAAAAAGGAAAACTAGCAAATACATTGCTTACCAATTTCACGTCTATTTATTCTTTTGAAAGTTTTTCGCTGCGAAATCCTGTATTGTTAGAGTCTAGAACCGCGTTTCTCAAACTGTGGGGCGCACCCCCCTTGAAGGGCGTGACAACTCTACGAGGAGGGCGCGAGCATATTGAAAAGTCGAAAACAGAAGATTATTTGAAAAAAATTAATTTACTGAAAGTAAACAAACAAAATACATAATAAAAAATAAAATGCACAATTACACTTATACATGTATCAGTGCTACACAATGCATTTTATAATTAATTTAACAAAACTAAATTAAGAACGTTTAAATTACCAGTGATCCTATGGGATTGTCATGTATAAAATTATGTACAAAATTATATATAAAACACTTATCTTGATAATTTGTACGGTTTATAATAAATCCTTTAAAACTGCCAAATAAAAGTTACGCTATTAGCGATGCAATGCCAATCATTTTCCACCCGTTTTCGCGCGTATAAGATATATTGAGGAGACGGGGGGAGAAATAAAGAAGTAAATATATAATCCGAAATAAGTAAATCCAATGACCAATCCGAATAAGTATGACCAAACATTGTCAAGGTCCTTTTATTGCATTCTAAAATTTTATGGATAGCTGTGAACAGAAAAGATCGTACTTGGGAAAAACGTATATATACGTCAAGGGAAATTAATGCTTTGGCTGAGAGAGACGTTTATATACGCCGGTGGCACTAAAAAGGTTAGTCGTATCGTATTTTCAGCATCAGAGAATAATATTATTGAATTCAATACATTGTTATATTGTATGAGGGGGGCGCGATGAAAATGATGTTTGAATATTGGGACGCGAATATTGAGACTTTGAGAAGCACTGGTCTAGAAAGATATTGGCATAACAGTGCTCATTGATGTGAGTAAATCAATGAGTGTTCATCATCTTCTCAATGCAAAGCATTACGTGGACATTGTCGACGAACCTCCTAATTCTTGACCGCAGTGAAATGAATGATTCAGTGGTATGCATTACCTGGAAATTAACAATATACCAGCCTGACAAAAAATATCTAATGCGTAAAAGAAACATGATTTGCTATTTTTGATTAACTCTCACTGATATTTGATGAAAGGTAGTGAGGATATGTTTTCTCTGGAACTTAGTTTAAAACATAATTTCACACAATATATTTATCAAAGCATTATATGTGGTAATCAAACTCAGTTAATTGTAAATAATTACTATAAGCTGTAATTTTTAGCCTAATACTGTAATTCACATAACGGTCCAGCCAGAATGTATATATTTTTTTAAAAACCATTGTATAAACTGCATAATGAATAAATAATAATACATTTTTTTAAAAATAAATAATTGTGTAATTGGCTTTTTTAATAAAGGGATATTAATTGTACACATAATTTGTAATTTAAGAGACAAGAGTTATTATATCATTAGTTTTAATACAATAGAAAGAAAAAAAATTAACTTCCAAACTTTTCCAATTAACTTTTTCAATTATTTTATTCAGTTTTATTAATGCACTCTTCGGTATTTTTTATAGCAAAAATTTATGAAATAAAAAATTTAATAGAAGAAAGGAATTTTTTTCATCAAGCTTTTCGTTCTGTAAAGTGTTAATAGTAATTCAATTGTTGAAATGCCCCGAAAAAAATGGAAAAATATAAAATTTTTCTTAATTATGTTCGTAGATGGAAAAAAACGGAAGAATGTATGTGGTTAAAAGGAAACTAAATTATACTAATTAATTAACTTTATCTATAAAATTATTTAGCTTCCAAGGAGCTTTCTAATTTGACTCCCTTTTATTCATCATTACTTTTTTCGTGTGTGTTATTTTTCATCTTGTGACTTTAATTTTGTAATATTTTATTAGTATATATATTATGAGTCATGAGTGAAAAAAATAGGTTATAAAATAATAAAAAAAACTTCTTGGTTCTTTTTTTCCCAGTTATACAACGACTATTTTTGTGCTAGGCAAATATTTTCTAATGAACATTTTTTTTTCTATAGCCAAAAATGAGAAAAAATTGAAAATATATAAATAATTTAATACTAGCTGCAGCATCCATTTTTCGCTGAGGTTAATTTTTTAAAAATAAAATCAGTTAGCAAGCAGAATTTTCCATAAAATGTTTAAATCCCATGCAAAACAGTGCATACAAATAAAAAAAATTCAAATAGATTTAAAATAAATTCTTGAATTTTTAATAAGTTTAAGTGAAATGAAATTTGCCTTCAAAATAAAGAAGGCGTTAACAGAAGCATACATTTAAATATGAAAAAGAAAATTAACATCCCAAAGAGATAGAACGAAGTAAACAAATTAAAATATTACTACAAATTTTAAGAGAAAAATATTTACAGTAATTGTGCTCTGTAATACGTTTCTGCTCTTTTGACTCTGAGACAAATAACCTGAAGTATAAATAAAACGAAAAGAAAAAAAAAGCTTAAGAATCATATGGAATTTCACACAAAATAATAATATAAAGCTTTCAACCATAAAAAAAAAAGTAATAACCTAGTGTAGTGTTTCTCAAACTGTGGGGAGGCAGCATATTAAAAAATTGGAAACAAAAGATTATTTTACAAAAATTATTAATTTACTGTAAGTAACAAACAAAATGCAATCTGACATAATAAAAAAAAAATAAAATACACATTTACACTGATACAATTACACCGATAAATGTATCAGTATATACAATGTATTTTATAATTAATTTAACAATAATAAGTTAAGAACAAGTTTCATAATTACCAGCGACCTTATTGGTTTGTATCAAAACTTATCTTGATAATTTGTACCGTTTATAATTAATCCCTTAATTGCCGAATAAAAGTTATGGCATTCACTCCCCAATGCCACCGTTTACCACGTATGCGCTCATATGTGATGTTTTTCTGTGGGGGCGTATATATACGCCCATGAAAATTAATGTTTTGGTTGAGCGAGACATTTATATACGCCGGTGGTACGTAGAGGCTTAAGTCGTGTTGTAGCTTTAGTGTCAAACTATAGCATAATTGAATTCAATACATTGTTATTGTATGGAGCGCAATGAAGCTTATGATTGAATATTGAAAGTTTGAGAAGTACTGACTTATATAGTGTCAATTAAAACACAACGATTGTATAAAGTTAATGCAATAGATCCCCATCGAAGTAAATTATTTTCAACAAGAGTACCAAGGCAAAACATAACCAAAAATATCCTGCCGAAATCCCAAATTCAACATTTGAAACAATGTTATTTTCTAATGTTTCATTTTTTGGATATAAGGCAAAGTTCTGTCATTTTTGAATACATGCACTTTTATGCGTTGTATTTCCTTAGCAAGAACTCAATTCCGTTTGAAACCAGTTTAAACAGTCAGATTAGTATACTATTGACTTTTATCACTTTTAAAACTGTCAACATGAGTGGAGAAAAAGTGCTTTTAAGACACATTGTACGTTTTTTGAGTTCCAAAAATCGAATAATGCGATGACAGCTAGAAGAAACTTGTGTGACGTGTTTGGAGACAAAGCAATAACAGCTGGAACATGCCAAAGATGGCATGTGCACTTTTGCTGGACAGATTTTTCTTTGAAAGATGAGCACTGAAAGAAAACATATATTACAATTAACATTGTATCTTATTTTGCAACCAGGGTTTTTTCCTGCAATTGTAAAATATAAATGCGATGCATTTGTAAAATCATACTTTTTTTTTATTTTGGAAATCACATTGGGAATTATTTATACATGATTTCAAGCAATTCGGAAAATGTATTTAAAAATCTGAATAATCTGAAGATATATATTTTCACCTATTTGATGTACACATAATCCTTCGTTCATGTGTTGTTGTGACTAATGTCACCTGACTGACGAATTTAAATCGAGGCCTACGAAATTCATTAGGGCAAAGGGCTAAGTGACGTCTGTCGTTAGCCGTAGCACCATACAGGTGACAATACGATTTTGCTCAGTTCCCCCTCAATTTAGAGGGAGAAAATTCTGGGGGTGGCCAGGGCCTCCCACCTCTCTTCCCCTTCCACCAATCCCACGAGAATACTTGTGGCTCGACGGCTATTTAGAGTACACCCATGCCGCAAAGGCACCATACATTTAGAAACATCCATGTCTTCTCCGGGATTTAAACCCAGTTTCTACGGCACTGCAGTCAGCGTCGCTAACCACTATACCGATTGGGTGACATCGTTCTTGTAAACTATTTAAATCATTTGGTATATTAAAAACATAAGAAATTGACATATGTAATCAATAACCTAGTTTTATGCAATATTTGAATTATTTATAAAACATAGAACAACATTATATGCATTTCATAAAAGTCCATTTTTTTCACTCTTTGCACATAGTATTTAAAATTAAATTATCTTTAATATTCACTTAAAAATGCATTTGTGCACAATTATTATCTTCTTAAGTCACCCCCTTTTATATATATAATGTAATTCTTTAAATCAATTAAACACTTTTAGTTTGCATTATTAACTAAATGTTCTTATTCTGAAATTGATATATCTCTTAGTTTTACCTATTTTTAAAATCTTTTTATAAAATTAATTAAAAACCACCTCTATATAGTATATTTTCTGAGTCCTTTTCCTTCATTCATTCCAGTGTCCAAAACGTAAATTTATGTTTGTTTTCTTGATTCAATAAAGAAATATTAAATATATAATAATAATATTGTTTCTTTTATTCATTTTCGTTCAATGAAACTATCTACTTATACCTTAATCCTTCAATAATGAAATACGCATTTTTAAATTTTCGATGACTAAATATTTCTCAATGCGAAAGAAAAGCATTTTCGTCTGCGGAAAAATGATTTAAAGTTATTTTATCCATCTGACAGTTATTTGCTTTACCGGAATGGCAACAGTTACTGCCAGGGGCAACACTTGAAAAAGAACCGGGTGGTAACATCCGGGTTTAAAGAAAAAGTAGCGTAAAAGCTCACGGGCAAATCTGCAACAAATAGTGAAGAGTAGCTATGTTTTGTAAAACACTTCAGAGCGAAAGTGGTTTTCTGCCTTAGATATTTATTACTAAGAATTCTCAGGTTTGGATATTAAAATTTTGCTTCATTTTTAGTTCTTTAAACAAATGTATTTATGTTTGAAAAATGATTAAAGCTTTATTTTACAGGCTGGGTTTTCTTACATGATATATAATTTTTTAAAAAAAAAATGAAAAGAGAGTAAATAAAATGTGTTCATTAGAACTGTAAAATGAGAGACGTATTTAGTATCTAAATATTTACTTTTTCTTTTAATTTCTTTTTCCTCACTAAGCCTTATTTAACTGAAAATTAAAATGAACTGAAATGTTCATTTAAACAGCTTTTAGAAAAATTCAATTGCATTGAATATAAAATGAATAAATCTGATTTACAGTTTTTATTTTTCGCTTTTAAACGTGTAGTAGTTTTGTAATTTTTTCTTCTTTTGATTTCTTATAAGATTTTGAAAGAAAATTGAAATTTAATTTCAGAGTTCAGAGATGAAATATAAAAAGTTTTATAAAATGTTGGATTTAATCTTGCCTAAAATGGAGGGATTTATTTATCTTTTTTAAATGATTAGCCTATCAAAGATACATCGTCATATAATGAAATCTTGTCATATAAAGCATGTTGTATAATTCGTTTCAAACTTTCAACAATTGTACTTTTTTTTAGCTATTTATTATTTTAGCTAACTATTAGGAATTTAAATATTTTAATAAACATATATTTAAAATAAGATGCGCATAAATACAATACGTTTTTGTAAGTTATGTTATTTATATCATCTAATGAACATTCTATATGGGAAATCTAGAATGCTTCCAAAGGGATTATTTGATATTTTAAGGTGAGAAAAGTATTTTAATGTTAAACACAATTTTGGAGTTTTTTTAATGAATTTCGTTCGTTGAATTTTAACATAAAGTTTTTTTTTTAATTACTTTATTTGCAAAACTCGTCATGCTCCACATAGCATAACATGAGGCTTACAGACGTAAGTGGTAGCACAATTATATCATTTAAAACAAATTTGGATAAAAACATTTAAGACCAAAACATAAAATAAAAAGGAAGAGTGGAAAGACTCAAATATAAACAAGGGGAGGTACTAATCAAACTTTAAAAATCTATACAGTAAACAAATTTTCTTAAGACATTTAGGCTTTCTGTACAATTGACCAACAAAGACAAAACAGTTGGCCAGGAAATACCTAAGCGTTTTAACTTCTTTTTAAAATTCTCTCTTTTACAGAAATATAGTTTACAATACAACAGTACATGTTCTACAGTTTCAGTATTCTGACCATAAGAACAAATATCACTACCAATTAAATTAAATCTAGATAAAAAACTCTCTTAAAATTTTCATGTCCTGTTAGAAACTGGGATAACTTGAAATCAGTAACAAATTTCTTACATTTAAGCCAAGTTCACAAAGCTGTAGGCGAGGCCAATAATTCGGTGTTCCAGGAGGAAGCAGTTTTTTCCCAAGCTACATGCTTCCAGTGGGACAATGGCACGACATTAAAAGGTTCCTATCTTGGCAAGTTGCCTCTTTGGCCAACTGATCCGCTCTATCATTGCCGAGATTTACGCTATGGCCCCGAACATAAGAAAAGTGGATGTCACAGTCTAGGTAGTGCAGAATAGACTGAATCTCTACAAAAAGTTTTTCTGTGGAATTTATAATGAGCAAACAATGGAGCGAAGAGAGTGAGTCAATGCAAATAAGAAAGTTGAGCGTTCCACCCTGGAGGAGACAGTCCTGAATTAATTTTACGACAAGATTAATGCAGAGTAGTTCGGCTTGAAAAACAAAGCATTCATCTCTTAATCGATGCTGGAAAGTAACATTTTCAACACCTTCCTCGTAAATAACGCAGGCAAGACCAACCCTTCCATTCAATTTACTCCCATCTGTGAAACAAACAGTTTTATATTCTTGGAAGACTTCATTTGTATAAGTCACAAGAGTGATGGGTTTCCTACATGAAGGATAAGGCAAAAAAATGACACTGAAATCGTCCCATCCGGCGTGTCAAGGCTAGTACTAAAATTGTTTTCCGGAACATCAAGGTTGTTCAGAATAACCAAATCGATAGATGGTATACCAGAAATAGCACACACTGCTTATAATATAAAGTTATACCTTGAAAAAAAATGTAGTAAAATTTTGATTTCTCTCGTGGTTAAATATATAGATTTTAAACCCCCATTATTATTTTTTGTAATAGGAATAAAGAAATATTACATTGAACATGTGAAAAAAATTGCATTTGTTGAATTCGAATATTTATTAAATTAATATTTCTTAGTAATCTGACAGGAAATATACGCTAAATATTTTTATTCATTCATTTAAAGAATACTTACGTTTGAATTAGTTTTCAGTTTTGAGTTCTATTAAAAAGAAAATAATTCAAATTAGCTTTAACATAGAACACTTAAATATTAAAAATGTCAAAATATACAATTACAGCTCAAACAAAATTCATTTATCATTGGCTATAATCCTGAAATTAGATTGAACATTCCTTAATCTACTTTCAAAAAGTTCTACAAAAAAAATTACTTTCAAAATTCTTCAAGCAATGCAATTTTTAATTTTATTTAAATGCATGATGAAAATATTTTTTACCAAAAATTTGGCACGTAACCAAAATTTACTTTGCAAAAAGAATAATCATAATTATGAGCAGAAAAGTTTTGAAAATGAAAGCCTCAAAAGAAGAGGATTATTATTTAAAAATACTCGTTTTATATAAATACGAACAAATCACTTAGAAAAAAATCTGTACTTAAATATGTATTAAAAGGGCAAAAAACAGTTTTTTCATTTCTTATTTTCTTGATTGCTTTTTTAACTGTATTAGGCTTATTTAAAAGGAAGAACATTCTTGCCAGAAATGAGAAAACCGCATGCAGACTTGTTATGATAAAATTCATGATAAGAAAAAAATAACTCAACATTTTTTCATTGGATTCAGTAGGCAGTTCTTAAATTTTCAAAAACTAGATTAAGCTCAAACCAGGTTACGAGTAAATGTTCTTATTCATCATATAAATAATGTCAGAAAATAAAATAGGGACCTAAAGTTTTTATTCCATCTTTAAGGCAAAGAGTTCAGAAAAAAAATCCCCTTTTTAAACTGATCAAAGAAAAATAATTCAAGCAAATCAAGTAAATAGAAAAAAAAAGTTGTGCCATCGTTTCTTTCCTGGTAATCTGGAGATGATATTTAGGCAAATGTATGCAAAAATGCATAAAATGACATTTTAGTAAATATAAAAAGTTAGATATGGTAAAAAGAATCCCTATTTTTAAATTGTCTTTAATGGAATGCGCAAATAAGAATCCAAGTTTAGAAAATTTTTAATTTTTTCGAAAGTACTTTATTATTAAATAAAATTAGAATGAAATCAAAACTTTCCTTAAACAAATATAGATAAAAATTAGTTTTAAAATCATTTTAAATGGGGAAAACGTATTTAAATCGAGAATCATGGATGAGATTGGATTAGATTGCGTTGAAGACTTGGAAATTCTGAATTTCATCAAATATATAAAATGGAAAAAATTTTAAAGCATTATTTATTTTAAGTACTTTTCTTCATTACCTTGTTCTTTTTTTCTGCTTAGAAAAAATTTCCTAGAGATTATCCTTCTAGTAATAGTTAATAAATGCAACACTTTTTTTGCATACAAAAAAAATTTTAAGTTCAACTTAATCAATTCTATTCCTTAATTTATATTTTATCATTTGTATGAAATCAATTTTTTGATGTTATAAAACATCACATTAGATTCTAACAAATGAGGAGAGTAATTTATAAAGAATATAAGAAATGATAATAAATTGAAGGAAATATCTCTATATCCTTTAAAATATATATCCTTATATTTATCGCTAAGTTTCAAAGTAACTGAAATGTGGCACACGATGTGGTTTTAAATTTTCGATGCATATTGTTGTTGCTCATGCCACCTGTCTGACGTAGTCAGAACGAGGCCCAGGAAATTCCTCGTGACAAGGGGCTAGAAGTACGCCTGTCGTTGTTCTAGGCCTTGAGCACCATACAGGTGACAGTACGAATTAGCTGGGCGAAATTCCCTGAAGGGACGATAGATGGCGACACCACCTATCTCCACCTCCACAATTTTGCCATTGGACTAGAGGGGAAGGAAATATTCTCCAGTTCCCTGCACTCGTGATTCTGCCCACAAGACTTTAGGACCAACTGATTTAACGAGCACGTACTCCGTGTGTACTCGGAGTGTATTTGGTGGCTTCGGGCATCGAACCCAAGCCTTCCGGTCTGGAGTCCGATGCTCTAACCACTGGGCTACCCACGGCCACTCGATGCATGTATAGAAGATAGATACACATGTTATTTAGATACATGTATCTATCTTCAAATGTATTACATGCATCTATGTTCTTGTTTAAAAGTAACTGAATTGTAGTACACGATGTGGTTTTTTATTTTAGATACATGTATCTATCTTCAAAAAAATGTATCCATCTTCTTGTTTAAATTACCTGAAATGAGGTACACGACTTGGTTTTAAAGCTTAGATACATGTATCTATCTTCAAATGTATCACATGTATCTATCTTCAAAGGCATCGCACACACACACATGTATGTATTTTCTTGTTTAAATTACCTGAAATGTGGTACACGACGTTGTTTTAAATTTAAAATGCGTGTATAGAAGATAGATGAATGTATTTTAGATACACAATATAATAAAGGGCGTGTTTAAATAATCTAATAAAAAATTGTAATATTTTGTATGGGGAATTTATAGAGTCATGTAACATAAATAATGCAGTTGCCCACCATGACATCTCAGAGATTATTTACTTATATTCATTTCGTTAAACTCATATTAATTTGTTAATCTAAAAAAAAAATGTAAAGCCCTATATTTAAGATGTTTATTTACCTCTTGAGTAACATTTAAAATTATTTTTTGTAACATTTTAAAATAAGTTCGGTTAGTTTGTCGCAAAATCT
The DNA here is from genome assembly GCA_019973955.1 of Trichonephila inaurata madagascariensis. Lineage (NCBI taxonomy): Eukaryota > Metazoa > Arthropoda > Arachnida > Araneae > Nephilidae > Trichonephila > Trichonephila inaurata. The sequence continues at coordinate 42,240 of BMAV01011459.1, read as the reverse complement.
TGCTTGGCAAATTGCGAGGTTGTATCACAGAGTATGAAACATTTTCTTAAATAAAACCACTTATATTACAACTGTCGAATTACTATCTAAATTAAACCCATGCTATGCCAAGTCGAGAAAAATAATAATTTATCTATTCATAATGATAAAATTTGTACTTATCGTAAATAGCAAGCCCTCAACAATGTCTCCTAGAATGAACCACCAGAGCAGTTTTACTGGAGCCCTTCAATATCCGCTACTAATTTCTGTAACTTCATATAGTCTCCGTATATCAACTATCACCAACTTCTTTATCCATCTCTTCAATTTAAAAACAGCAACCGTTATTAACATAAATAACGTTTCCTATTCAGAAAGGGGTTTTATAATCATATAACGTTCTCAAAAAATGTTTGCTTCTTAGAAGATTAGTAAGCACATCGCAAATAGAACCCGTTACAAATTGTATATTTATAGCAAACATAGACAGCCTTTTAAGGCGTGAAAGCTGTAATGTAAATTAAGGATTTTTACCGTTAACAAATATGGACTACATGAAACAAATATGAACATGAGCATATAAGGAAAAATATACATTTGTGCGTATATACATACAAACTCCGTATAAATCAATATGTACATATGTGCCATATCCCTTTCATGTTTACTACTCGAACCTTAAGCATAAGAATGCAAATTTATATCTAGTGATGCTCCCCATCCATATGTCAGCTGTCACACTCTAGATTCAATTGAATTCTTCTTGAATTAAATTCTTCATCGAAAAACAAGAAATCATTTGCATTCCGTCCAATTTCAATGTTTTTCGGTCATCTTCTGATGACCGCATAGTGCATTGATGTTAGAGAAGTACACATTATAGGGCAATGGTCATCATTGATACAATCTTGATAAAGCATATTTTGATTTGTTTGGCTGGATTTTCTCCATTCTTAGATACCCCCTCTCTCTATAACTGAACATATATCAGCATCTCTATAGCATCATATATCGATTTAACCCTAAGACTTCATTCTCGCATGTTCTCAGTTCTGGTAAACCAAAGTAACACGTGTTAAACATTATATGGACGATATATTACATTCCTTAAGTCAAAACGAATTCTCGGTAATTACACACCTTTGAACTGTAGCATATACGGTACATGATCGACTGTATTTGTCAATGTTTAATTCTCCGGATAATTCGCTAAGCTTTGCTTGGATATCCTACCTGAGGTTTTCCTCTTTTTTTATTACCTTGTTAAATACGGGATAATTTTGTTTTACTGACCGTAGTTCTTATGTTAAGATGTGACTATTTTTTCAAAGCTAATTTATTCAAATAAATTACATCTTTTAACATTTCTGTCAAAGATTTCACTCATTAACTGTCAGAAGGAAAATGTAAATAACTCACGTTAATATTACCTAAAACGATGATTAAGGAGAAATTATTGTTGTTCAGTTTATTCGGTAGCTGATACCAGCTGAGATAAATATTCTGAATTTAGAAAAACGTAATATTTTAAGTTGAGTTGCAAATTGTAATTTATTTCCTCCACTTTTTATTAGGTGTCTTTTATTTCGCTTAAGGAAACCGACTACGTTCGGAACCGTGATTTTGCAAAAGCGTGTAAATGGATAATATTTATGATATTTAGCGTCACTTAGATTAGACAATGTATATAAAATTGGGTTAAGAATAGTATTACAATAAAAAATTATTTAAGTACAATATTTTGACAAAAAATGAACATAGAAAGAGACATTTTAAAAAAATTCTCCTTTTTGTGACAAATGCTTCTATTGTATTAATAGAATAACCTGTATATAGCTCAGACCTCTCTACAGAGACTCAACTAGAATTTTTGAAATGCATAACTTGGAAGTCGGTTTATCCATGTTTTATGAAATCAGAGGGGTTAAATTTTAAGAAAATATGCCGATAATTATTTCAAATGGTTGTAACACTGAAAATAATGTGAATTTTTTAAAAGTCATAGTTGAGCCTCTGTAGATAGGTCTGAGCTATATGCAGGCAAAATATTAATACAATAGAAGCCTTTTTCACAAAAGGAGAACATTTGGAAAAAAGGTTATTCTAAGTTAATTTTTTTGCCAAAATATTGTATTTAAATAATTTCTTTTTGTCATAATGTCCTTAAAACAATTTTATATATTTATTCTAATCTAAGTGACACTAAATATGATGAAAATTGTACATTTATGCGCTTTTTTAAAGTCATGGTTTCGAACGTAGTCGGATACCTTAAATCTTTATAAGGACATTTTTTCTAGTAATGTTATGTTAAAAATGTTTCTGGATTGAGATTGAATCATAAAAAAGAATTTAATTTAGCTTATTACATATAATTAAAAACCATTTATAGGGTCCGAAATATATTACCTACAACCCACTATCCAAAGGTAGCATATTTTATGGTTTACATTTCTGTTTATATGGCCTTAAATGATATTTGTAAAATGTAATTTACAAATACAAAAATCTACTTTAGAGATTAAAAATTAGGTATACCTTGTATAAAAAAAAATTAAGGATTTATATATATTAATTTTTATGAAATTTGGGATCAATTCATAGTAGGTTGTTTTACGCTGTACCAACGTTCTTTTCTCAAGGGCTTTATCACAAATGACAACGCTTATGTTTTTTTGCAACGTAGGCACATGATCACCAGCTGTAGTCAATCATTCGTCATTTGGAACAGTTTTCTTGCTGAGTAGGAGTCGTACAGGTTGCATTTTGCGTTTATGACTTCAAAAACCAGAAATCAACTGTGCTAGTCAAAGTGCTAGTAACACAAATCATAAGAGAGAAAATAGTTTTACTTCAACATTAAAAAATAAATGAAGTTCGTGATAAAGTATACTTCCTACGGACATATATATATAACCTTTAAGTAGTTTTCCCGTACGCCGTACGGGTTACCGAAAGCTGGCCACAACCGGTTTACCCGTACAATGTACGGGCATTGCTAATTTCTTCTTTCTATCTTTCATTTGCACATATTTATAATTCTTATAGTGAGTTTATTAGCGCTAGTGTTCTAAGAGATGCTTTGTTTGTCCAAGGTACTAAAATACTTCTAATTCGAGATTTTCACTGTGCGACATAGCCATCCTGTGATGACTATGTCTTTCCGGATCCGCGTAAGCTAGAGGTGTGAGATTATCAAAATGATGAGACATCTTGGTTCTTAATACAACTTTTATTAAGAATAACTTATATTACTTAATTCTAATTGACAACTTTCTTTAAAGTGAGAGTTAACACCCAATTAAACCTTGTATTCAAGTCAGATCACGCAACTAGATCATTTATCCTAATTATAATAAATTAACAGATTCGTCTAACTTCCTATATAATATATTACCTTTTGCAGATCTCCTTCCTTCAACGATTCAGTAATATCTATAATGTAACTTTATATACGACGATTCCAACTTCTTTATAATGAACGTATCTTTCTATAGGACATCTCACTTTTGATCCGAATGATTCCACACTAAGTTATCTCTAAACTTGCCGCTGCCTTATCATCAAAGCTTCTATCCTTTTAAAGTATATCTCATTTACATATTTGATCTGTTTATCTTCTTGGTATTGGGTTGGAAAGGTTTTGCCATTAATCGTGGCCGTCAAAGAACATAGGAGTTATGTTAGCAGAAGGACGCGAGAGACGTCACAACTGAAGGCAGGAATTTAGATTTTTCAAAGTATTTGAAAAAAGAACAGGTATAGGCAAGGTAATGTGCATTTTATTGTTTCATAAGAAATGAAAATGGAAGGATAATCTAAAAATGTCACACACATTCTTCTACCAGTTGAAGAAGAGGTAGAAACATGAATTTTTTTGTAAGTATGAGTGAAATTCTTGTAACATTAATGAAATATTTTTCATAGTATGTATAGTGTAATTACAAAATACAACATTCAGGGTTTTCTGTGCTCCACAATCATAAAAAAAATAGTGTGAAAGCTTTAAAGTAGAAAATTAAAATAAAATTCTTCCATTTTCGCATTCTGTTAAATATTATGCTTAGTATTATGAAGTTCAAAAATGTTGACTGCTTAAGGGGTTAGGAGGCTTCTACTGTTACTATATTTCTCAGTTTGAGTGTGAGTAAATATATTTGTTTTGATAAAAAATAAAATATTTAGTTTTACGATATAAAATATGTTAAAAGATACAAGACATTTGCAAGTTTAGCAAAGATAAAATTCCATTACCCTTCAAATACAGTAGCTATTATGATTTGTCAAACTTAATTTACACAAAAAAATTCAATAAGCACACAATATATATCACATGTTTCCCCTTTCTATTTTTCATAAGAAAAACTACGAGCTCAAAATGAAAGGAAAACATTCTTTAAACTGTAAAAACACAAAATAAACAGATTTTCACATTTCGCCTATCGCATTTCAACGGAATAAAAAATCGAAAATTCAAGCCATATTCAAGCATTCCGTATTCCGAGCATTTGCCATTCTAAGAAAACGGAATTTCTCAGCAGTTTTTTCGAACAAAAAACATATAAGTTTGTTTTTTACATCGAGTCTTCCTTCCTTTTCAATAAAATCGTTCCCGAAAATATGGAGATTTTTGTTTCCTGCAGGGTTCTTCTGACGTTTATGTAAGCCTATTGTGCTCTCTGAACTGAATGGTTAAACATATTGAAAATATAAGTTTGTATTTTGTTTTTCATAAACTTTATAACGCGAGAATTATATTTGGTTTCAGTGTTCCCTTTAAGGCTTATAAAGAATAAAATTTAAATGTATGTAGACTTAAGAGACTTATATTAGTTTAGAAAAAAAACATTTGATAAAATGAAGTGAAATAAAATTTTGAAAATGGAAGTATGGAAGACCTCTCAGATTACTTTTATTTCGTAAATCTTATTTTTGGCACCTTTTGCTTAAATATCTATGTTTTAACTCGGAATTTACATCTGTCATTACTTCAGCGCTTTTCAAACTGAAGGGCGCCCCCAAGGGAGGCGTGATACTCCTAGTAGTTGGGGGGGCGGCGAGATTATTAAAAAGTCGCAAACAAAGATTATTTTTTTAAAAAAATATTAATCTATTCAAAGTAAGCAAACAAAATACATTATGGCATAATAAAATATAAAAAAATACATTTACGCTGATATTATATACTTCTAAATGCATCAGTACTGCACAATGTATTTTGTAATTAATTTAACAATACTAAGTTAAGAACAAGTCTAATAATTACCAAGGAGCCTACAGGCTTGTCATATATATACATAATATATATATGCAAAATGAAAACTTTTCTAGATAATTTGTACGGCTTATAACTAATATCTTAGCTGCCGATTAAAAGTTATGCGATTTACTTGCCAATGCCACAGTTTTGCACGTATGTAAGCGTATATGTGGTGTATTGTTGCAGGGGGGGGGGGGGGAAAGGGAAAAAATTAAAAAAATCCTCTGAAATATGCGAATCTTTGCAAACACAGTCAAGGTCATTTTATTGCATTAAAAAGCCAACGGAGTAATTTTAAGCATAGCAGTGAACAGAAAAGTTCGTATGTTAGAAAGACGTATATATATATATGTCTAGGACAGGGTTGACAACCTTTTGATTTGGAAGAGCCAAAAATTACAACTTACAGAATTTCAAAGCTTTTGAAGAGCCACAAAATTTTTTCTTGCCAACAATAAATAGTACTTATATAAATATTTTTTTTGATAAAAAATAAAAGACTAATCTATTCATTTATAAGAAAAAAATATCTATTTATATACGTATAAGTAGTGTTTTTCACAACAAATTAGATAATAGTTTATATATATGGTATTGTTAGATCATTACTTATTTAAGTAAAACATTAAAGCAATTAAACATTTACTTACAACACTAACATGTACTTCAAACAATTAAAAGAAGAATAAAATTCAATGGGAGCGATGGCTTTGCATGGTTACTCAAGTAGAAAATTTAAACTTTACTGAACAATGTAACTTATACTTAAGAAGTCTCAGGGGTGTTAAACTTTTCTAGAGGTCTGAAAATATAAACAATTTTCAAACAGGTATAATTCTTTCAAATTTATATTAAATAATTCGAATCAATTACACATTATTTATAAAAGAATGGGGCTTCAAAAAAGTATAAAATGTCTAAAATATATTAATAATTTTAAAAATCATAAGTATATATATATATAAAAATTCTATGATAAATATTAAGTAATTTTTGCGTTTCGCACTCATTTTCTAAAATAGTAGCCTCTGATGTATAAAATTTTAGGGAGTTATAAAATGCCTCATACTCTGTAAGCCCTACCTAATTTTAGTATTATATATCTTTTGTGTTTCACAATATTTGTAAACCATTGCAATTTTTAAAATATTTTTAAAAAATGTATTTTTTATGTATTAAAATATGCAAGTTATTATTATATTTATATAAAAATAGCTACAGTGTAATGAGAAAACATTTAACTTTGTTAATCAACTTATAGCTAGTAATTAAAGCTACTATTTTAGAAAATAGTGCGCGCGACGGAAAACTTAATAAATATTTCTTATAGAAAGGTTTCTTACTTTCAAATGCTTATAATGTTTTACATTATGATTATATTTTAAACAATTTATACTTTTCTGAAGCCCCATTCTTTTATAAATAATGTGTAAGAGATTCGAATCATTTAATTTAAATTTAAAAGAATTATACCTGTTTGAAAATTGTTTATATTTTCAGACCTCTAGAGAAATTTAACACCCCTGAGATGCCTTAAAAACAAAAAAAACAAAAAAAAAATAGCATACATTTGAGCAAACAAATTCAACGTGAACGCTGGCTTTGCATAGTTTTAGAAAGTTTGGATAAATTTGGCCCATAACTTGTTGTTTAAAGTTTCAAACACTACTCTAAATCTTCATTTGTTATTTGGCTTTTTACTTTACTTTTAATTATATTCACGCAAGAGAACTCTTTCTCGCACGAATATGTCGATCCGAAGATTGTCAGTACTCCAAATGACAATTTCACCTCACTGTAGCAATCTGGAAAACTATTCCATCCGTCGAATATAAGTGCCTCCATTCGCGGCATTTCTTTTAAAGCTGTCAACTTTTATTGCGGTACGTACATACATTTCTGGACCACCAACTCTTCCAACTTGCTTCTCAACTCTGTAAATTTTTCACTCCACAAAGCTTTACTTTTTAAATTGATCAGTTGCATTTCTAGGGATGCAGTATAAATTCCAAATGGTTCAATGCGGATTTCGTCACTATTTGTGTTGAGAGGATTCACTGTGAATGCTAGAGAGGTTGTTTGTTTTGAATTGCTCAACTGTGTCACAAATTAATCTTTAATTTTTTTTTTATAACTGTGCTGAAGTAATTCGCGTCAACAGTTGCACTGGTTTTATCGCGAAATTGCTTTAGAAATTGAAAATGAAGTAATTTACCGCTCTGAATATCTTCTGCAAAAATAATTAATTTTTCTTCAAAACAAAACCATTCTTCTACCAAAACATAGGCTGGGTTTCTCTTGCATTGCAGTTTTAGATTCAGCTCATTTAATTTCGCTGTGATTCCCGCCCTAAAGTAAAATTTTTGCACCCATTTGTCGTTCTCTAATTCAGGGTGATTAATGCATTTTTCATTGAGGAATGTATTTATTTCATTCAAACACAAAGCAAAACGTTTCAACACCTTACCTTTGGAAAGGCATCGCACTTTATTGTGAAGAAGTAGGTAGGAATACGGATTACCATTTCGTTTAAGAATTCTTTAAACTGAAGATGGTAGAGTACTTTTGACAGAGATACTGTTAACAATCTTGATTACCAAATTCATGACCTCAACTAATTCGGTCAGAAATGTTTGGGTACCAAGCGTTTCTTAGTGTATTATGCAGTGAAACGTAAGAATTTCGTGGTTTATTATGCTCTGACGAATCGTTGTTGCCCCTTTATTTTTTACTGTCATACATGTGTCCCCATCAGTTGCTATCAAAACGTTTTGATTTAAATCGATCATATTGTCTCTAATGTATTTTTGCACGGCATTCGCTATATCTTCTACTCTAGTTTGTCCCGAGAGCGGCAGCAATCCTAGAAGTTCTTTTGGACCTTGAGTAAACATATACCTGACAAAAAGGGCAACTTGTGCCGTGTCTTTTATGTCGCAAAACTCACCTTTGGCAAGTGATAAGGCAGAAAGAAGTTGAATATCTTCTACCTGCAAATATGTTTCATTTGAAGGCATTTTAGCTATTCTGTCTTGTACTGTTTTAGTGGATAAGTAGCAAATCTTTGATTTTTTATAAGATTTCTGTTTTGTTTTTGAAATCACGAAACAGTTCTTCATATGCACGTATGAAGCAATCCTTGACATACTCCCTATCTGGGAATGGTTTGCCTTTTTTTTTTGCAATTTCTAGTGACACCGCGATGCTTGCAAGATTAATATTACTTGTAGATTGCGTCCAGTTACTTAACATGGAACTTGATTACAGTTTTTGTTTTTGGAGCTCATCGACAGCTTTTTTTCGTTCTTCGCCGGCTGTATATTTGCTAGCAAACTGAATATGTTTTGTAGTGAAGTGTCTCTCTAAATTTGATTTCTTATTGTGTGCGAGTTTTTTATGGCAAAGGAGACAAGTCGAAAGGCCATCTGAGTTGCATATGAAAGCGAACGACTCCATCCAATCCCGATTGAATTCTTAATTCAGTTCTTCTCTTTTTTTTTTCTTCTGTAGATGCCATGCCCGTGGTGAAGCTGTAATAAAGAATTTTTAAAATTATTGTTTAGGTATCCGAAACAGCAGATGGCAAGTTTTGCAATTATTTATTATATCAACGTATACCTACGTAAATACATACGAGAAGCTGAGCATAATGAAATATAATTTATCAAAAAACATTTTGCAGCGATATATATATATATATTCCCAATTAAAAATACTTTACCTAAATAAAATAAATAATTCTCTAATAATTTAATTATGAAAATAAATAGCTTAGACATGAAACACTGTTTGTCTCACTCTCTTACGTACTCATTGACTATAACTATATCGTTTCGTCGCATCTGTGATCGCCTCCCGTGTTAGGTGATCGCCGACTGGCACAAATGGACTTCTCAGAGCGTGTTTATCACGGCGCAAACAGCCAATTTTAGTTTTTTTTGTTTTTTTTAATTTTGTCAAATAGTTGAAACTTAGTTTACGAGTAAAGGTGTTATGCCCAGCTATGCGAAATCAATGAAAATTGCCAAACATATAAACAATCTAACAAATACCTATCGACTTTGATTCTCAGAGTTCGAAAATGGGTTAATTAAATAACAATTTATAGATACTTACAGTTATATTTATTATTTTAACGCTAATTTTTAAATAATGGAAGCTATAAAATAGATAAATAATAAAATAGGTAATTTATTAAATATATATTTTAATAAAAACACACTTTCGTGGTTATATCCAACAGTAGCATTATTATTATTATTTTTTTTTGACAATTCTTATTGACTTCAAAAAAGTAGTTAGGTATGTTATTGGAAAAAATATATATAATATATATTTTAAAAATCTAATACTTATTATACCTACCATTACTTAGGTTTTATTATTATTATTATATATATACATACATACCTTTGAGAAGATATATAATTCGCTGCTAACTCTTCTACTTTTAACAATAAACTATACGTCACAGCCAAAGCACTGATGTAGACGTCAAATTATCTTGTGTGTCGAATGTGAATTAAAACCTACAGAGAAACATCCGAAGACGGCGTCATTCGAGAGCTTCCGACGGTCTGACGACAGTGACGACACGTGTCAGGGGGAGAGGGGTGCGGTGAACAGCGAGTAC
>BMAV01011459.1:19326-32128 GCA_019973955.1 Trichonephila inaurata madagascariensis | reverse complement strand
TATTGTAGCTTTAGCGTCAGAATATCGTATTATCGAATTAAATACGTTGTTATTGTATGGGGACACGATGAAAATTTTGATTGAATATTGGATCGCAAGTATTGAAAGTTTGAGTAGCATTGCATTGCTGTTCTTATAACTATATAATTTTCTCATAATTTTGTTCATTTGATCCTTCTTGCATTTAGGTTATTTTACTAAGAGAGAGAGAAGTCAGTTAAACCCTTAACTTCCCACTGTAGCATTTCTGCAACATATGATTTATTTTAAATTAACAAACTCAATATTTTTTTTTCAATTACCAACAAATCACTTATCCGAGAAAAAAAGATTACTGCAACGAAATACATACTAATTTGGTCACTAGATGGACGTACATCTTTCCCAGAAATCACGGCAATTATAAAAATCTCTGATGTTTCAAGAACTGCGCTTTTGTATAAAAAGAATCCATTAGATTTTATGCTTTCTCTTGTTTATTGACGAAGTAAATTACCAGATAAGAAATTTAAACATTTTATATTCATTTAAAGGTAATTTTGATTTTCAAATGAAAAAAAGTTTGAAAGTAATTTGATTTTAATTATATGTTTCAGGTCTGCAACATTGGTCTTTGGTTACCATTTTGACATGGCCAAAAAGAGTATACTAACCCAAGATAAAATTGAATAATTGGGACGAGTTAAGTGAGGATGGTCTTGAATATTTTGATGATGATGTTAATTTTTACCTGATTGTGAGTCATCTAATGAAGATTTGGATAGTGACTGTGAAAATAGTATTAGTTCACAGAATATACAATTTAGAATATAAAATATCCGATGATGATAATAAATTAGATAGAAATATTTCAGCCAGAGAACCTGTTTTAAATTTAACTTTTAAGAATAATAAAACATAGTCAAAGAATTTTTCATGGAGAAATCAAAACATTTCATTGAATGAAGAAGTAATAAAATTCCATGGAGATGACATGCTCCCAAGAGAAATTATGGATTTGGAGTGCGAAAAGTGTGAAGTAGGACTTTGTTACAACAAAATCAATAACTGCTTTAAAAATTTTCTTTGTATGTAAGGCTAAAACAATTTATAACAATGAATAATAAAATCCTCATATAAAAAAAGTTTTGTAATTTACAGCACTTCTGCAACAAACAAAAAAAATGACTGAAATTCAATTTAAAACAGCTTAATTTATATATATATATATTTCTTTTATTATTACTTGAGGACTAGCTGATATAATTTTTTTATAGAAATTTAAAAAAAAATTGGGAAGTTAAGGGTTAAGACATAGGCATTACTGAATTTAAAACAAATGAGTTACAAGCAAACTTTGCTATCTATTAAGAGAAATTAAGATAGCAAATAAATTAGAAATTCAGGAATACATTTTTCTTTAACTTAGTCTCGTGCTTTCACGTATATCGTTTTGCAGAAGAAAGATAATAAAAAATATTATAAGTATACATTTATACTATAAACACCAGCGGTCCTTAAACTTTTTTGACTCACAGAACACTTAGAAATATAAGCTGTTTTCACGGAACCCAATTCTACATGCACACTTAATATATGAAGTGCTCATATAGAAATTTTAATCCGGTGTATAACTCTTACTTTTAACCCAAGAAATGAGATCAAAATGTACAGGTGCGCGTTATACGACGAGTATAAAAATAATAGCTACAAAAATTTAAAAAAAAAATAGAGAAGTGTATAAAAAAACTTCAATTACTACCAAGATCTGAATACTGTTTCTTTAAAAGAAATATGATACATTATGAACGTAAACGGTTGTTTTTCTCGAAATATAGTATTGTTTCAAAATACTTGGATTAATACACAGTGAGTATGTGAATATTAACGTGGCACTGTTCAGCTAATCAGGATAATACTTCAAACAAATGAATTCAAAACATAATAGCATTGCTAACGTACATTGCAGGTTCCTTCGTAAAAAAGTGGGTGCGCGTAATACGGCGAATATACCTTAGAATTAAAAAATACAGCTTGAAAGTATAAGTACGCATTATACACCGGTGCGCATTACATGCCGAATTTTACAGTAATTAAAGATTAAAGCTTAAATCCTTTATAAAAATTAATGAATTTCTTATTTTTACAAAAACGTTGCTTATAGCTCTTACTGTACGATCAGGGCCGGGGGTAACCTAGTGGTTTGAGCATCGGACTCCAGACCGGAAGGCCTGGGTTCGATGCCATCAAATACCCTCCGAGTACACATAAAGTACGTGCTCGTTAAATAAGTGGGTCCGAAGTCTTGTTGGCTGAATCACGAGTGCAGGGGATTGGNGTCACATATCCGCATTATAGTTGTTTGGTTTCGTCCAACACGACTACTGATTTCTCTGAAAGATAATCCACAATTTCGGTAGGCCACTATCCTTCCTGTGTCGAACTCGAATACTTGATCCAAAGCTGATCGCTGTTTTCTACGAGACATAACTAATCGTTTTTTGAAAAAACCACAAGAAAAACACAATTGCTGAACTTGAAATCGTCGAAATCTCCAAGCCTTAGATAGCGCTTTGAGGTGGCGCCACAGGCACGCGTGATGTGTGTCTGCGCTGAAAGTCTAATCATGTGCATATCTCACCTCCACTAATGCCTGTTGTAAATTTCATGTTATTTGCATGCTTCCTTCAGCGGGTTGCATTTACGGTGGCCAGCAGTGTAAGTTTACTTTTGTTAGTACATAATCAGCGTGTTTCTTAAGGTGTTTTTTAAACTATATATTTGGTTAATCTGCCGAAGCCCTTCCGTGCCATCTCAATGCCCCCTAATTTTCTCTGGATCTTTTACTGCCCTCCTGAAAACCTCATTCGCCCACAGGGAGGCGTTATCGCCGGCGTTGAGAATCTATGAGTTAATTACTAGAAATAGCAATCTAGGTTGCAGGGTTTATTTAAAGAATTCGAATGATTTGATTAAACACTGAGTTGGGAGAAATTTGAACTCTATTCGAAATTCGGAGAAAGATATTTTAGTGTAAATATGAAATATAGAGATAAGTTAAATTGGTTGAATGTGTTCCAAATCAAGTCAGAATGCAGAGTTTTGCAGCTAACTTGTAAGGTATTTGCTCGTGAGTGATGCCTTACTTTTAAGTTATCTTCGTGACCTAGGTGTGTGGGAGTGAAGGAAGAACCAGGCGTTGTCATGATCTTAATATATCTTTATTAAGATCTTAACTTAAACACTAACAATGATAATATTTATATTTTAACTTAGCGGATCTGAGGTGAGAAAACACACAATACGTATTACCAACTAAGTGCGATCTTAACCACTATAGTTAACTTTCCCGCCTATTCCTAATCTTAGTCTATACACAGTTCCTAATAGATACTAGAATTATTCTACCTTAATCTCTTGTTTAACCACAATCCTCTCGGATCCTAAATATCTTTTCTTGATCTCGCGTGGAATAGNTTAATCTCTTGTTTAACCACAATCCTCTCGGATCCTAAATATCTTTTCTTGATTTCGCGTGGAATAGTATCCACCTTGACTTGATCGTTCAGTGACGGATAGCTTCACACTAGAATAACGGCTTACTTCTCTGACTTCAGTTTACGCTCTTAAACTCAGACTAGCATAATCACTTCCCAATAGGTCATACGCTTACGTTAAACTTCTGCTATTTAAAAAGTTCCTAATTTGCATACTCAAGTATCGCTTCTGGATTTGGTTGTATAAAATTTGAATTTTTCAGCCCCAAAGAACCCAAGAGTTTTTAGTTGAAAACGCGATGAGCAGGTCACAAACACTTCAATTTTTTCAAATCCAAATACTAGTAATTTTAGATCACCGAAATCGGATATATATGCTTCCTCTTAGTCATAGTTTCAAGGATTAATTAATTTGAAGGATTTGTTTATATTTTCTGTGTATGCCCCAGTTCAATATCAAACGTTGAAGTATTCTAGTATTTGGAACCGACAGTTTTAATTTTCATTCTTTATTGGACACGAGCGATGAATGTCTAAAAGTTGTAAATGTCTTAGGTGAGCAGGCATCAAGTAAAGACTGTTGACCAATTTATTACAGCAAATAAAATACCAGAAAGTAGACGTTAATGGTCTACTAAATCTCCTGAAGAAGAATTTCGTTATGAAAGCTTTTCTTGATTTCCTAAACCTGAGGTATTCTTAAGGAGAATTAATGTTAAATAATAAATCAGAATGTAAAATTCAAATAAAGAATATATATAATTATTTAAATTTTAATACTAATACCGAAAAGCTTCAAAATTGAAAAGTAAAGACACTTATCCTTTGTTTAAATGTATTAAATTTTAAAATATGGATGCCAATCTTAGAAAGAATTTTGTAAAACCTTTCTCATTGTGTGTTCCCTATGTTTGAGTACTCATCATATGAATCTTCCCTAAATAGTTATTTAAAATTCACTCTCTGGGCTTTTCCAAATACAACAATAATGGAAATACGTTATTTACGACTTCGTTAAATGAAAATGAAATACAAAAGAGAGGAAGGAGGGAACTAACAACGCCAATAAATCCTTAAGTCAAATCGAAGATCAGCAAATTTGTGATGGTTCTTTGTTGAAAAGTGAATCAAGTCTTTCTTTTCTCTCTTCAGCAATTGTAAGAATATGCCATATAATTACAGTGATGAATCATTTCTCTGTTGTAGATTATTAGATTATGGGCCTAAGGGTTGTTTTGCATCTGAAAGAGTAGTAAATATTTTAGGTTTAAAAAGAAAATGTAATAAAACCTTTTTTTGCGGAATATAGGGGGTTTCAGCAGGTCAGAGTACAAGCTCTGTTAATTTAATTAACGGATCAAAAGATATCCAATAAGCGCATGGAAGAAAATGATTTTACTTTAGATAAAGTCATTTCACAAACATTACCTGAGTTGTTAGACCTCAAACTAGACGTTTAGACAGTTTGAAGCCAATGTCTTTGTCTGATAACGACTTGTGGGGGTTGTTATGCTGAGTTCATGGAAAATATTGAATTTCTATGATGTATTCTCAGATATTTGCTTACTACTAAACGATGTCACAAAATATAGAACATAATAGAACAAATGAGCTTTAATAGTCTGCATGTTAGAGAGAAAAAATATATAAGAAACCTTTCTGCTCAACATTCGACGGAAAGGTAAACAGAATGGAATAACAATATAGTGTCGTCAAATGATAACAAAGTAATTAACAGTTAAATCAGTTTGCTTCACTTCATGTAGCCCCAGACTTCATGTACCCTGAAGTGTAAGATACTATTTTAGGACCTGGTTGCTTTTTTTTCGAAATTCTTCGCTGTTGAAGAAAAGTTGGTTCTAAAAATTAACTCATTTCCCAAAGCACTATGTTTGAATGTGTTATAGTGTGAGAAAACTTTGCATGGAAAGCAAGTAACACAAAAAAAAAATTTTAAGTCAATTCCTACTTTGAATGGATGAATAGAAAATATTTTATTTACAATTGAAAATTTGAACAAGATATATATATATATATATAGGGGGGGGAGAGCTAATAGTAAGAATTGAATAATGAGCCTCATGAACTTTCGTTTTTTAACAATGAGAAAGAAATAATACCTATTCGTTTCTTTAAAAGTTTCAGGAGATGGAGGAGTTAATTATTCATTAGAAAGTAATTTCTATGGGGTGAATAACAATTCTGAGAAATCTATTTTTAGTCAACTTTATATTAACGATCCGAAGACTTATAGTCAAATTACCACTATACTCGAAGACAACCTCACGATTAGGTAATTCTGCAGCAGGGGTGTCAAACTCGTGAGCCAGAGTATATTGGCACATAATAATATGTAATAAAATATCAAAATTTCACCCGAAGTAAGCAAGAAGAGATGTCAAGTGTCAGAACATAAATATTAAATTTTTCTTGTTTTTTTATTTATGTTTATTATAATGCAATTTTTCGAAAAATACTTACGTTTCTATGAATATTGGTTTATTTGCGGCCCACCTCAAGTTTATCCATGTTTGTTTGGCCCCAGTTAGCCTTTGAGTTTGACACCCTTGTTCTACAACAGGGGTATCCAGCCCAAATGACCTTGCGGTCCACTTCGGAAAAACATCATAATCTCATGGGCCACACATAAAAATATGTACCTTTATATCAGATTTGGAAACAAAATAACATTTATTGAGGGAAAATTTAAAACAGAATGAATTATTATTATTATTTTCATTATTTTCCAAGTATACAGACATAGATAATATAATAACGTTTATATAATATAATAATGCAATGATCAAATAATGTTTAAAATATTACAGTTGCCATTTTCTTGAAAATTACGGTGTTCCTTTTGAATGGATCTTTCGTTACTCATTGTTGAAATTTGATAGTGCTGTCATTCGCGCAAACGATTAATTATACATTGCCCTTTATCTTAACCGTCCTGAATATTTTTTTTGAACTATAAAAAACATCTCTGACTGCCTCTTGCTATTTGGGCACTCGAAACAGAAAAGGAGGTGGAGAAACGAAAGTCACACACGCAGAGAATCATGTACCATCCATAGTAAAGGATATGCATAATGCAATTCAGAATTTATTAAAAAAGTAATTTATTATAGTAAAATCAAATGTAACTGTTTCATAAAATATAAATCTATTTTAATCTAAAGGACATTTCTATTACCAAAAAGGATTTATTTTAAAATATGAACAGGTAACAGGCAAATACACATTGTAGAATTTTTTATATATATATAATACATATATGTATATAAATTTCCCCTCGAATAAATTTCAAAATGAAAAAACTTGAAAATTTTTTTTAAATGATTCGGCGGGTAGCAACTTACGTACTGGCGGGCCACGTGTTGGACACCTCTGTTCTACAAGAATAGCAGTCTCTCCTTTGCACAAGCAAAATAGAGAAAGCATTTTAATTCCATGTGAGGACTTTGAAAAGGAATGCAAAACAATTATTTCAGAACATGACACAATGAGGCATATGTTATGAGAATAATTTGGATGGTTTCGGCTCTACATTTTATTTCTTCCTTATAATATTATAGTCAAAAGGGACAGAGTTTCAATAGCTTTGCGCGAAGTATTTGACGCTTCTTGAAAACATCCTAAAGTGAATTCTCTTGACTCAAATTTTGGAAATGGTAAAATTTTACAGCCATACCTTTTCACGATTTTAATGAGATTCAGTTTGAATCAAATTGCGTTCTCAGCCAAGAAGACCAAGACAAAAATTTACCGCCTATTGTAAGAAGAGAATCAAAAGACTCTCAAAGGAAGTAAACATTTTACACTGCAATATATGGTACAGCATTAGCACCTTTTAATGTCATTCGCTGTATATTTCATATGGACATAGATATAGAAACGGAAAATCTTACTGTCTCTTCTCTTATCCAAAGATCTTTCTGGGAAGATAATATAATCGCAGGATCCACATCGAATGAATAAGCAATCACTTCAATAAAAAAGATGAACTGAAGAATTGAAATTTCATTTGAAAAAGTGGTGATCTGATTCGCCAGACCATCCTTAAGTTGTTTTGAAGATAGCATTCTCTTTTTTTTTCTCTCTCTCTCTCTCTCTCTTCTCTCTCTCCTCTCTGTTTTGAAATCCAACCCGTCCAATATTCTAAGACCCTTGAACTTCCGGGAATGATATGTTTGCCTTTAGTGTGAATCAAAAATTTCGGGACAGTATCACTAAATTTTCTTCTCGGTCGCAATCAACAAAATTGTTCGATCATTTAATTTCCTAGCGCCATGTACAGTTATCCTTCAAGACTTTTCTGTCAATAGTTATGGCTGTTGAAATTAAAAGGGGACAATATTCTTCAGAAAGCCTTTACGGCGTAATGGGAAACATTCCATAGAAAATTTGTGAGAGGCTCGCACCTCTCTTTCGGGCACCTAGATATGGGGGAGGTAGGGAAGAAACACTCGACATGATCCAATTAATCTATTTATTACCACACAAAGAACAGACACAATTTCAACTAATAATAGTAAGAGAATGTCTCAATGTTAACCGTGAAATTGGAAAAACGATGGTAAGACGTGAACGAATAGGAGACTATGAAACTTGATCTTTACCTTAATAAAATATCTAACCAATCATCCGATTTAATCTAATATCAATTCAATCACTGTGAACAATGGTCACTTTAAGGTTTACTACAAATAAGTCTCAAATCACTATAATTCTAATATTATATCTTCAGTAGCAATCTCACCTGACTCGAGTATATCTTCTCTCCTACACTCTCTCGAGATAGAAAACTTCAACCATACATAGTAAGTTAATTTAAATATCACGATTCTCTTCTTCCGAAGGGTTGATTGTGAATAACGCGAATTGATAGCCCAAAGATTTCCCAAGAATATTAATTGGAAAAACGCGAATAGATCCGTCACAAATTGAACAAGTTAGTCCCATGCGCATTTCCGGGTGGATCCAAACCATTAGCATACAGGTGACTTTGCATGGGTTTTATGAAGTGTCTGTGTTGGCAAATGCGTCTTTAATACAAGTTGTGCAACTATAAACCAGTGGAAAGACCAAGATAACTTTTTTTGTTGGCTAACTCAAATGTAGCACCTCCAAAACCATTCAGAGGTTAAAACTCAACTGTGATTTTTTATTTATGACTTTATGCAATCTACACAAGTGCTTTAAGGGATATTCACTTTCGTGCGTGAACTAATTATCAAGTAGTGTTATATTGGCTGTCTTCTCATCCAAGAACTGGAAGCTATATATTGTTATTATTCTGGACTTGGTTCCAATAGACAATTGGCATTTCATTTCAACCAAGACCAATCCAGCTAACATTAAATTAAGAGGTTTACTTCCAAAAGAGCATCCTAAATGAGTTCTGTAGTGGAAGGGCTTTCAATGGCTTTTCTGTTAGGTAGACTACTGGCTCAAACAATCCAACAAAAATGTCCAATCTGATGTAGTGACGAAATAATGAAAAAGTACAGTTTTTAGTGTCCCTATAGCTATCAATTATGACTTTATACACTCTTACTTTTTGAAAATTTCGCCATTAGCTAAAACAATTGACATGTTTGCCTTTTGCATTAGATTTATCAAAATCTGTTTAGATATAATTGGGAAGATAAAGTCAAACACGGATTCCAAAAGTAAGGACAATTTTCCTTCTTGATATGAAAGGAGGTAGGAAGATTTCTTTATATTCAAAATTTGTTTTTCAAGGAGGAAATAGATTGAATTAAGAAAAAAAAGCTTTTAATTAAAAAATGTGTTCTTCGGCTCATTATCCTTTCATAGACAAAGACTTTTAATTGGGATAGGATGTTGGTTTTAATATTCGACACGGCAGTATAGTATAAACCAATTATCTTGCCAAATCACCATATTAGTCATTTAACAGTAAATTTGATTCAAATTTTATATTTACTTGCAGAATATCTATTGTTATTAGGTATTCTCAAGCAAACTTCTTAGATTATTGTTGTTAAAGATATATTTATAAATATATTACACACTAGCTGATATACCCGTTTTTTGAAAGGGTGAATTGAAAAATTAAACTATACAGATTGAAGGATAAAAAATGTTTTTAATGAATTAATTTTACGTAAATTGCAAATTAAATAAAAAAAAAAGCTTTTTGCATATTTCAGCTGAACAAAAAAAATATTTGTCAAATTTTAAGTTTGAAGGTCTAGTGGCTGATAAAAAGGGGATGTTTTTTTTTATTTATAACACCCTGTAACTCTCTTGTGGATCCATTTTTGAAAACACCTATCTCAGCTGATCTCTGCTCAGCAAAAGTAACACATTGATAAAAAGTTTGTGCAATGAACGTTTAAAACGGTGTAAATAATTTATATCTGTATGTGTAATAGGTAAAAGAATACTTTCTGCTGAATTTATTTTACGTTAAATTTGTAATATTCGCAAGCAACGCCGTTCCTTACATTAATGGCGATTTAATAGAAGCATAGAGAAATGGTGGCGATAAAGCCACTTTGACATCCTTTTTGGGGACCACGTTGGCAACATGGCGATTGATGGAACGGCGCAGGAGTTGAAATGTTATAGCGCCACCTGATGGGGATCTGCAACAAAGGGGATAGCACAAAAAATTTCTCTACAAAAGAAACATATACATGCCAATTTTCATAGTGATTGGGTGAATGATGTTGGGGTGATGCGATTTCACTTATACAAAAATTTATTTTTATATAGATAGATATCGTAAATATATAAAGCAACTGTATCTAAACAATTTATGGGGTCACAGTTATGCCGAGTTGGCCTTTTTTTTTATTTTTGTGGCTTAGATTATGCTAGATCCATCAATCTTTTAAGACATAATAGCAGAGGAGCTAGAACTACAAAAGGCTATATAGCTCTTTTTATCTGTTTTGCTACCAAAGCTCTATATTTCTATCAGCTTGTAAATTATCTGACATCTGAAGCTTTTACTGCCTTATTGAGGCATTTTTGCTCCAAAAGAGAACCCAAGCGTATTTATTGTGATAATGGGTTTTCTTAGACCTTTGTAGTTGCAAAGAGAAATTATCAGTAAAACTTAATTCTGTGCGAAAATTTAATAAAAATGAATACTTTCGTTATTTTTGTAAATCCAAGTGAATACGAAGTAACATTTAGCCCTCTATTAAGTTCTCATTTTACACTATTACAGGAGCAGGAGTGAGAGTGTTTAATTTCGTTTAAAAAGGATTGATTACGCAAACTTGATTTTTGAAGAGTTCAGTATTTGTTATTTCAAACAGAGATAATTTTGAACACAAAATCTCTAAACACTTTTGAATTATGATAAAGATCTTGACAATATAAGTATTTTGATTTATATGTTTACAGTACAAGTCTCATAAGTGAGGTTATTTGTTGCCACTCCAAATAAGTTCGACATTTCCTGTTCGATAATGTTTAATATTTGTCTTGTATTTAATATTCACTTTGAATCTGGCAACAGAATTTTAGTTAAATAAATTTATGGAATATTCTAAATAGTTTTATATGTTTTACGCTAAGAAAAGAACTGTATAATATTTTATGTTTACGGAACGTGTGCTCGAATAATTTGTTCTTTCATGTATATAGCTTCAGTAATTCATAAGTGTAAATAGCCTCATTTTATCCGTCATGTTGACGAAAAATAAAGAATATTTGAAATCGAAAAAAGATAGTTTCTTGAGTCACAACATTATTATTTCTTCCCCTGAACTTATCGACAATAATATACTTTCTCTCTTTTTACCTTCCCGTTGTGATATTATTCAAAATTTAAATCTCGTTTTTGGAGAAGGTGAAATATGGCCACAATTTTTGCAAAAAATACAATTAAATAGAGCTCAAATAACAATCTTATTATTGAAAAAATTATAGTTATTAAGTAATTAATTATAGTTATTAAGAAGGTGGGACGTTTTACTGCCACACAGCTGAAAATCGGCTTCTTTTGTGGATATATATATATATATAGGATGACTACGGTTCTATGAACACGTTCATTCTTAAAATATCTAAAGGTCTTGTCTTTGGTCATCTCCCCGGTAACCTTTCACATTGTAATAACCCCTCCGCCCACGAACCGGATGTAATTCAAAGATAAAGAGGCCGATCACTACCATCCCAAGATCCTAGAGGGGGCAGAGAGAGGAGAATATTTGAAAACTTCGCTGAGAATGAATGCAGTCTTCTTCCTCACAAACAACAGAATTGGAACTCTAACGAACTAAGCAATCCTTTTAATAATTTCATTGTACATACTGTAATTAATAGCTGTGACGTAAATAAACCAAATACTTAAATTAATAAATATCACGCTACCACTATTTATCTCAAATATCACAGAAGGGTAATTATCCTTCCACAATTTGGCCTATAGAAAGGATAATTGAGTCGCATCCAGGATACATTGGTAAGAGTATTAACTCTTAGAAATGTTAAAAGTCTCTTCAAAAGAGCAATCCATAAACTCTATAAACTTCCTCAGCATCAAGAATTTCTTGATGAATGGCTCATGCTCGTATCAATAGATTATGTCGCTTCAATTTTCCTATTTGAATCATGTTAAGTAGTAAATAGAAACAAAACGAAACAAGAAGCAGTAATTGCCATTCGAGATAGTTATACTCAATGAAACGATACCGTTTGTCACTGGCCGTTAAACTCAGGAACCAACCACAAGTCTACTGAGTCAAAAATAGTAAAACAAAATGTGTAAATTTTGAATTACACAGTTGAACAATACATTTAAATCGCCTTACATCTTGAAAAACATGGCTTAAAAGCAACAAAATAATGACTTGGAATTACTTAAAAGGGGACTTGCGTATTATTGCAACTTATTAAGGGGTCTCAGGGGTGTTAAATTTTTCTAGAGGTCTGAAAATATAAACAATTTTCAAACAGGTATAATTCTTTTAAATTTAAATTAAATGATTCGAATTTTTTACACATTATTTATAAAAGAATGGGGCTTCAGAAAAATATAAAATGTTTAAAATATAATCATAATTTTAAAAATCATAAGCATATGAAAATTCTATGATAAATATTAAGTATTTTTTGCGTTGCGCACGCTATTTTCTAAAATAGTAGCTTTAATTACTAGCTATAAGTTGAATAATAAAGTTAAATGTATTCTCATTACACTATAGCTATTTTTATATAAATAGAATAATAACTTACATATTTTAATAAATAAAAAACATAAATTTTTAAAAAATATTTAAAAAATTGCAATGTTTTACAAATATTTTGAAATACAAAAGACATATAATACTAAAATTAGG
>BMAV01011458.1:0-79957 GCA_019973955.1 Trichonephila inaurata madagascariensis | reverse complement strand
CAAGGGGCATTTTTAAAAACAGTAACAGGAATGTCGTGAAAGGGAGACCAGGTTTAGATTCCTGGTCAATTTTTGAGTGATATGGGTCAATTTGGTAAGTTTCTAGGGTAAAAAAGTGGTGGGCATGTCACTGAAACACACTATTGAAAGGGGGGACGAATTTCAAAGAAACCATTGAGCATAGATTTTGAACGAATTGGAATTTTCACAAGCGCCACACATACATATTCGTGATCAGCGTTGAATTCTGAGCAAGAAAAACTAAGTTTGGTAAGAATTGGAGTTAAACAAAAAAAATGAACCAAACGCACGGAAAAGAGAAATGCGTCGCGATTAAGCTCTTTTGAAAGAAGAACGTTTCAAAAAGGATAATACCGCAATTGAAATTTTTTTACCTTTTTTTTCGGTGTTTTTCTGATACTTGTCATAGAAATGCATTACTAAAGTGCAATAACTCGAGTTCTAATAATCGCAGGGTAATGTTTTAAGTGTCTTTGGGTTTGGTGGCGGCCTCTCTTTCGAATGACACCCGGTTTCTTAAAATCGGTCGTTAAGTTAACTTTCAAGCCAATTAGGTCGGTTTTTTCAAAGTGCTTCATTTTTAAAAAACATTTACATGAGTTCCGTGAAACGGAGACCAGATTTAGATTACTGGTCAAATTTTGAGTGAAATGAGTCATTTGGTAAGTTTATAGGGTACAAAAAAATAGTGGTGGGCATGTCACTGAAACAGACTATTGAAAGAGGGGACGAAATTCAAAGAAACAGTTGGGCATAACTTTTGAACTAATTCGAATTTCGACAAGCGCCATACATATTTGTGATCAGCGTTGAATTCTACGCAAGAAAAACAAAATTTGGTAAAAATTGGAAGATTAAAAAAAATAGTGGTTTTCAAAGTCAAAAAGGAAGAATATCAAAGAAACTATTGGGCATAACATTTGAACTAATTGGAATTTCAACAAGCGCCATACATATTCGTGATCAGCGTTGAAATCTACGCATGGAAAACTAAGTTTGGTGAGAATTGGAGGATGAAAAAAAATTAGTGGTTTGCGTGGTCACCGAATCCGACTATTGAAAAAAGGAATGAATTTCAAAGAAACGATTGGGTATAACTTTTGAACTTATTGAAATTTCGTCAAGCGTCATACATATTCGTGATCAGCGTTGAATTCTACGCAAGAAAAAATGTTCGGTAAAAATTGGAGGATGAAAGAAAAATAGTGGTTGGCAAAGTCAAAAAAGGGAAGTATATCAAAGAAACTATTGGGCATAAATTTTGAACTAATTGGAATTTCGACAAGCGCCATACATATTCGTTATCAGCGGCGAGTTCTATGCAAAAAAAAAAAAAGTTTAGAAAAATTGGAGGAAGAAAAAAAAGTAGTGGTTGGCGAGGTCAAAAGAGGAATCGAATTTTAAAGAAACGGTTGGCATAACTTTTGAACTAATTTCGACAATCGCTATGCATATTCGTGATCAGCGTTGATTTCGACACAAGAAAAACTAAGTTTGGTAAAAATTGGAGAATGAAAAAAAAAAAAAAAATAGTGGTTCACATGCTCACCGAATCAGACTATTGAAAAAAGGGTTGAATTTCAAAGAAACGTTTGGGCATCACTTTTGATCGAATTGGAATGTCGACAAGCGTTATACATACTCGTGATCCGCGTATAAATTTACGCATGAAAAACAAAGTTTGGTAAAAGCTGGGGGATGAAAAAAATATAGTGGTTGGCGAGGTCAAAAAAGGGGTGTTTTTTAAAACTATTGGGCATAACTAGAAGTAATTGAAATTTCGACAAGCGCCATACATATTCGTGATCAGCGTTGAATTCTACGCAAAAAACAAAGTTTGGTAAAAATTGGAGGATTAAAAAATAGTGGTTGGCAAAATCAAAAAAGGGAAGAATATCAAAGAAACTATTGGGCATAACTTTTAAACTCTTTGGAATTTCGAGAATAGCATACATATTCGTGATCAGCAGTGAATGCTACGCAGGGAAAACAAAGTAGTATTAATAAATTAGTTATAAAATACCTTGTGCAGCACTGATACATTAAAATTATACTGTCTGAAGTACCCGCTCTTCGAACGAGTTCATATTTTTAAAAAACATTCTTGATAATTTGCTGAGTTGTCAGGAGAGTAAACCCAAATGCGTGACAATGTTTACGAAAATGTAAAATGATATTTTTAAAAATGAATGCTCGCCAGTATAATTAGTTTCAAGCGAACTGTAATTTTTAAGCCTCACAAAATTAGCATTTAGGGTAATGTTAAACAATGAAAAATAACAAAATTCCAATGAAGAATAATAGTGTTATTTTTAATATTTAAAGCGAGAACTAAAATCTTTTATCGGGTGCAGACACACACTCGATACTAGCGTTAATGGTCACGTGGGGTGATTGGAGTCATACACCCGTCCTTTGCTTAGCAGCAATAACCATAGCAACAACAACATATATACATATATATATATATAGCCAACACCATATATATAATTATTACATTGTACACACATTACAAATCGTGATTCCAGTGAATAATTTAATTAAGAGAGATTAACTTACCTACTTTCAAAAGGACTTTTCAATTTTTCTTTGGTAATAAATAAACGGTTTCGCCAGAATTAACATTTCGTGATCTGTGTGTCCCACTTTTGACCTTTGAGTAAAAAGTGTATTCATTATGATAATATGTATGTTACTGCTAAAATAAATTGTACATAAAACGTTTTTCGTTTTGCTTTATATATTTGAGAATACTCATAAAATAAGTCTTGGCCAAGTAATCCTTCAAAGTGCTTTCCGTGATTTTTCAAATATCATAAAACTCTTTTGCATGGAAAAAAGCGCAACAAGAGAAATACATTACCCCACAACTTCCTAAATGAAAATAAACACATAAGAGAGTGTCATAATTAACTGTACTAATAACTTAGAGGTCAAACAGATTATCAGCAAAAACAGATTACAGCTATAATGTGCAGTATTTCGAAAATAATCACAGTGATGGTACATGTTCACCAAATTTTTCGGTTACAGATTAGGTTTGTTTTTCTCTTAAGAAAACTACGTAGTAATGTAAGGTTTAAAAGAAAGGCAGTAATAAGGAAAATCTCTCATCACATGGGATTTACAACAAATCAAACCAAAGTTTTCTTATTTGGTTGCTATAGGATCAAAATAGCTAATTAGGTATTGAAGAAGTGATGACTTAGTGAAGTGTTATGAAGTGAAGTATTTTGATGAAGCAGCTTATCGCCTATAAATTAAATCAAGAGTAAAAGTGCATTTTTATTATGTCTGAAGGTATTTTGTTTTAATTCATTCTAGTAATTAATTATTTTTAAATCTTTTATTTTCGATATGCTCGCGCCCCCCCTTCGTAGGGTTATCGCACCCCCTAGGGCGCGCCCACAGTTTGGCTTACTGCTGTAACGATAACGATGGTTTTTAGTAACGTAATTTTCAAATGTACATTTGGTACTTTTTAGGTAAACTAAAAGTTTTAAGGATAATAAATTTTAATACAGAGATAAATTTTTAAATGAGTCGACTAGGTGGCTTACTTTGTTTGACGCTGGCCTTCTGTCCTCAAGGTTGCGGATTCGACCCCGGCCCAAGCCGATGGATTTTCACGATGCAGAAAATCGACACGGGCCATGTCGTATGATTATACGCTGTATGTAAAAGACCAATAGGGGGTGCTCTAGGCAAAATTAAATCCTAGTAGAGGTTCGCATCGTCAGACCCCAGGTGCCTCCCTCTAGGAAACTGGGTGTCAAAATCAAATGCGGCGATTGGTATCCGCCAATATGACGCCTCACTAAAAAGAGATACCCGCTTTTGGTGATGTACTAGGTAGATTGATGAACTGTGTAAATTACAGTTCATAATCTGAAATTAGAAATAAAAAAAAATGTTATAAGTTTCGAAATTTTATTTTATACTTCATTATATCGTAAGATAACATACAGAGACGATATTTACATTAAACTTATTTAAAATAATGCTAACGGAGTAAAAGCGATTAAGAGTACTGCAGAAATTTTTGTTTTATTAACAGATGTAATAATTGAACTTATAGAATTAAAGATATATACTTATATTGAAACAAAAATAAATTTTTCACGTGCATTTTTTTTATCGCAAAATTTGGTGATTTTCATTCGATATAGTCAACCTCTTCTTCCAGTGTGACCCAACAGCAAATGCGATTTGGACAGCAAAGCTAAGGTGGAATGGAGTATAAGTTTTTATACTCACGAAAAAGTCGGTTGGCTTGCAAATCGGTTTTCAAAGCCAATGACGACTGCAGGCAAAATGACAGTAAAAGTAATTCGCGAATTCTTTTAAGTTTTAATTTTTCCCTCTCTCTTTTTACAGCCCAGTGGTTAAGGTATCGGATCATGGCAGACATGTCAGGAGTTCGAGCCCTGTACCACAAAAACCCTGGGGAGAATTAACACGTTAAAATCTGTCGAGAGTTCAAACGTCCACTCCCGTTGGTGTGGTCCAGTAGTATTGGATTAGGAGAGGGTACCTGCTCCGGGTAAGGTCTCATCACTTGACCAGGGTTCAAAAGTACGACGTCCGTCTCCAAAAAGCCTTCGTGTAGCTGAACAGTGCGACGTTAATATTCACTCATTCTCTTTTTTTTTTTCGAGAGAGAGCTTACTTTTTAAGTTATACTTTGTGAAACCGCCCCCCTTAGGTGACCGCTTCTTTGATTATCCGCGTGAGCTAGAGGTGTAGGGTTTACAAAAGGAATAGACATTTTTTAATTCTTAGATGACTTTATTAAGAATAAAACTTAAATGCCTAACAATTTAGATAATATTATTTAGGCGAGAATCTACAATGAACAAATACACAGTAATAGTTAAACCGAATCACGTAACTTAGGCCACTATAAATACTTAATCCGTCTATTCTCACTTCTAATAATATTACAAGTCCCTACCATCAAATAATCAATCCTACCTTAATCCAATTTTAGTTTCAATCTTATGAAGAAACGTCTGGGCATGATGCAATGTGGTACATGCACCTTGACCTAATGGTTTAATCTTCAAGGTAACTTCTGGTGGCTGTCAATTCTCGCTTGTATCACTTTCACACATACATTCCCCAAATTGCCATTCAAGTTACTGAAGCCTCTGTTAATTAAGATAGCTTTTATTTGCATTTCATTTTCACATTTCGCTCTTCTTGGTTTTGATTGGAAAAGATTTATTATTAATCTTGGCCCCCAAAGAACCCAGAGGCCATGTTAAAGAAAAGACGCGTGAGCCCGTCACAAATCTTTCAATATCTCCTACTGCAAACTCTGTTTCATCCGATACCATAACTAATTTTTGAAATGGGGTAATCAACTTTCGACCTAAAAATAATTCCGCAGGGGTTTTTTCCGTCGTTTCATTCACTGCTGTACGAATAGCATAAGCAAACTCAAGAATTGGTCCCATGTATTATGTTGATCATTTACATATAATTTGCAATCATATGCACAAGACCGCGATTCACGCGCTCGGTTCTATTTGCCCGAGGCCTATATACAACACATGCCTTATGCCTAATCTTTCACTTAAATGTTCAAAAATCTCCCATATAAATTGGGGACCGTTCTCACTCGCATTTCACGTAGTGACGTTGCATATTTCGCATAAAACAACAAGCCCTCAATTAGTCTAAAATCGCGGGACCAATTCTCACATATAGTAGCCTTAACCGAGTTATCTTCCGGGTTTTCTAAGTATCTATAGGTATGACCTAATTCTGGGTCTTTTTCTGGAGTCCATGCTTTATGTTTCAATGTGCCCTATGTGTTTCATGTGGGGAACAAACTGGATTAATTTACAAGGATGCCAATCAATGTAAAATATATAATAAAACGAGTGGAGCATAATTTGTCGTGGCGTACTCATTGCTTTAACGATGATAATTATTTTAGATGGTTTTATGTTTACATTTGATTGGCATTGACGAAAACATAGGGGCGTGGCGGTGGTGAGTGATGACTTTGTACTATGCTGGTTGATGTTGCGCACACAATGTTATTGATGGGGCAGTCTTGTGATTGAAGCTGATACAGGTTATTACCTCTTGAAACACATAGACATATTAAAACATATAGCATGGACGACATTACACCAGAACAAAAGTGCTAAAACACTACGCGCGCTGGAATTCGACTGCATGTTGAAAAAGACAAAAAGATAGAGAGAATCTACGGAAAGGTTCTGCATCGGTTTCTAGGAACACTTCCATCGTATCCTGACAGTCCTGATAGATGAAATGGCATTCCGTTGGATTTTCATGCTGGAGATGTACTTCATGGCTATTGGACGAGTGAAAGCGGCGAGGCCACTGGGCAATGCTTCGAGGCGGAACTTGGCTTTCCTGTAGATTTTTTTTGAAGAGGTTCAACGAAGAGTCTTCTTATTGGTTGCTGGGAAGTGGGTCAAAATGGCTTCCCGTGAGGGGAGGGGAGTGTGATTGATGTGTTTGAGTCCATCAGGGGTGAAAAAAGAAAGTAAAATTACGAGCAGTCGGTAAGGTTTGCAAGGCGGTCAACCTCTTTGCATTGACCGTGCTCGGTGCACTTCAAAGATAGAAAAGAATAGGCTGGCGTTTTTCCTTTGGGCATCTGGACTGTAAAACAGTCCTCAATCTATATCGTAACAAGTCTTTGATGGTGGGTTTGGCGATAGTGGTGTTTTATTTCTTCTGAGTGGCATATGACGATTGGTCGAACGATGGAATCAGCAGGGAGGCGTGGCTACGGTGCTGCATCTGGGTGAAAATTTGGGAGAAACTTTTGGCTTGAGTGAAAGCTTAGAGGCTGCTCTCTAATTGGATGCTGGGTACAGTGATCAGTGACTCAATTGGCTGCGCCCTGGGGGCTGAGATTTAGAAATGGGAGGCCTTGTCCAATGAGGTAGAAAGGAAAAAATATTGACAAAAAAATTTGAAGAAAGTGAAATTTTAGCAAACTATGATGCAATAAAAAATTTATTGCACGAAAAAATTTTAAGGAGGATTATATGAATCCAAGAAAGGGTGCTTGGCGCTTTTGGTGGTATCATTGGGGGTGTAAGGGATTAAATTATGCATGTATTATTAGAATTATTGGTATCAGGTAGAGCGTTAAAAGTTAATTTCTATTTCTGAATAGGAATTCAAATCCAGCAATTTACAAGTGCATTACGTATGTCATCATTGCGCTTGTATCTTGTGGCTTTGACGATCATACGTATTAGAGAATTTTGGAGTATGAAGAATTTTAACATTTGTGTATTAGCAGCATATCCCCATACTGGACAAAAATGTAAAGCTATTGTTAGACGCATAACGGCTGTATAGAAAGCTACACTTTGTTTTTCTATACTTAAATGTGAGCTCCGGCCTATTAAGGAAATTTAGGGGATTTAACATGATTTTCCGGAACTTATTGTGCGAGCGTATAAAATATGTTGTTTCCATGTTAGGTGAGTATCGAAAATAATTCCGAGATATTTAGCTTCCTGAGACCAGGGGATCTGTTTGTTGTACATGAGTGGTGGTGGCAGTGAGTGCTTTTTGTGAAAATAATGGCTGTAGATTTTTCCACGTTGATACTGATTTTCCATTTGTCATAGAAGTTTTCTAAAAGAAAAAGGTGCTTGTTTATTGCGTATGAGATTGTTGTCAGATTTTTGTAAGTTGCGTGAATGGTCGTATCAGCACAAAGATTCACTTTTGTTAAAGAGTAATTAGGAATATCGTTAATATAGAGATTAAAGAGCAGGGGCCGAGCAAACTACCTTGTGGACACCCTGAAGAAGCTTTATTACGTGTGTTAGATATCGACTCGTTAATTCTAATTTTGAAGAACGGTTGGTTAGATAGGAGTGAATATGAGGAATTGAATCAGAGGAGGTAGGTCATAGGAAATTGAAAGCTTGAATGCAGGTCCATTAATCAAACACGGTGGAAGATTTTCTGGATATCCAAATACAGCTCCGATGCCTTTCTTTGGAAACCTTCGAGATGTGTTCAGTTAATCTCAAAGGTAAGATTGTAGGTAGAGAGCATGAAAGTAAAAACCATACAGATTGGGATTAAGAAGGTTTTATTATTTTAATGAATTTTTTTTAATCTGTGGAGAATAATAGATTCAGTTAGTTTACCTATTGTGGAAAGGAGAGATATAGGTCTATAACTAGATGCTTAGATGCTATATGAGGGTCTTTATACCAGGTTTGTTAATTGGAAAAATAATGGCTTCTTACCAGTTGTCTGGGGAAAGAGATGAAGCTGAAAATTTTATTGATGAAAAATTATTATTTAAAATAAGGATTAATTTAATAGGAAAATTTTTTAGCATGCGGTTAGTGATAGCATCTTTACCGGGGGCCTTTCTGGCGTTGACATGCTTAATGTAGTGGATAATTTCATCCGGAAGAGCAGGTTCAATGAAAGTGGTGGGTGGGGAGTAGAAAGAAAGTTAGTTACAGTGGAGTTAATTAATTCGTCGTTTTGGTTATAAGTCTCATTTTCGCGTTCGTTTTGGACAGTTATTTTTAATGCTAGTATTGTAAAGAAGATTAGCATTCTGCTTGCTGATCAGTGACGGCCGTACCTGTTGCATAGTTTAGGAGGTGGAATTTTTGGCCTTTTACTTTTAAAAATCTTTGAATGCGCCAAAGGCTGTTGTGTGTGGTGTTAAGTGCTTTCCA
This sequence comes from Trichonephila inaurata madagascariensis, assembly GCA_019973955.1. Classification (NCBI taxonomy): domain Eukaryota; kingdom Metazoa; phylum Arthropoda; class Arachnida; order Araneae; family Nephilidae; genus Trichonephila; species Trichonephila inaurata. Next base: position 71,225 of record BMAV01011458.1, on the reverse strand, counting down.
GATGTTGCCAGATATTTATCGTTATATTTTTGAGTTCTTTTTAAGATCTGATTGCACTCCTGTTGTATTGTGATTTAAAATGGGATTAAGTCTGGTGATATCTTTTGCGAAAGAAGTTTTGACTTTAATGAGCTGGTTTATGCGTTGTGGAGTGAAATTTCGACGGTCGATTTCTATTGGACTGGAGGCGTGGCTATGAGTTTCAATGACCACGTCGGTGAACTCAGCAATTTTGCACTCTAAATCGTTAGTATTGTGACGGTTCACGCGTCCTTTCTCTAACATAACCTCTGTGTTCTTTGACGGCCAAGATTAATGGCAAATCTTTTCCAACCCAACTCCAAGAAGTGAAACGAAGGTATAGCTGCAAATAAGATAGCCTTTAAAAGGACAGAAGTTTTAGTCAGCGGGATGGCAATTTAGAGAAAGTTCAGTTTGGAAAAGGTAGAAGTGTAATTTGACGGCCTACCCAAGAATCACGGAAATCTCGCCATTACTACAAGGTGCATACTATTACACTCGAGCATAACTGAATATCTGAAGTTGATTGGACCGTTGCTTGGAATTCAAGGTAGGAAGATTATTCTCCGAATTCGAAATATTATTTGGATTGAGAGTAGGCGGATAATATAATTATTCAGATAAGTGCTCCAATTGCGCGATCTGTGTTAACTACGGCTACGTGTTTTGGTTTATTCTCACTTAAATTACTTATATATTGAACAAACTTATATTAAGGTAAACTCTTAATAAAAGTCATATTAAGAATTCTAAAGTGTCTCTTCATTTCGAGAATCCCACACCTCTAACTTACGCTGAAACCCCACGATATGGTCGACAAAGATCGACCATATCACAGTATTATTAATATTGTTAGGTAGTCAAAGAGAGAAAGATTTTTGTTTAAATTAATTTTAAATTCATTGCAGTCACAGTGGAAATCGCTCTTGGGTTAGGGGGTTCCACATCAAGTTTAAAGTTGAAGTATAGGGGTGGGGTGGAAACAGGATTGTGATCAGAGGAAAGATCGTTAATGGAGTTTGTCGTGAAGGGATAGTAGAAATTTTTAATAAGTGTAATGTCAATTGTATTTGCAAAATTATGTCTAAGTCTAGTAGGAGTGAGGGGAAAGGCAATGGCAGCTAATAAATAAATATTTAGACAGTGTGAGCTAATAGTAGGAATTGAAAAAAAGACTCGTGCAAGTGGGGAAAAAAATTTTATGTTTTAACCCAGCTTTTCTCTCAGACTGAAGGGCGCGAGCATATCGAAAAGTCAAAAATAAAAGATTAATAATTATTTTAATTCACCGAAAGGAAGTAAAGCAAAATACATTCGGACATGATAAAAAAAATACATATTCACACTGATATATCATACTTATAAATGTGTAAGTGCGGCAAGTATTTAAAAATTGATTTATCAATACTAAGTTAAAAGCAAGTTTCGTAATTACGAGTGACTTCCACGGGCTTGTCATATACAAAATATAATACATATATTGATAATATGTGCAGTTTATAATATTAAAGTCGCATTGTAGCCTTAGCGTCGAAACACGTAATTATTGCATTCAATACATTGATATTGTATGAGGGGAGTGCGATGAAAATCATGACTGAAAATTGGATCTCAAATATGGAAAGTTTGAGAAGCACTGTTCTAACCACTAAACTCAGACATAGTCTATTTTTCTAAATTCTCTTGTCGGATCTGTGGAATGAATCATTCATTGCTTCATTTTACCAAAGCAGCTGAGAATTGATTCTGAGGACACCGGATTAAATAAAATAATAATTTCTCACATACTCTTCGATTCAAAAAGTGTATTTTTGTTTCTAATACTGATGCAAATTTCAGCGAGAATATTGAGCTATTTTTAGTGAAAAATATTATTGACTTAACACCTTCTTTTGCATGAAATATTTGAAACTTATCTCTTCCAGATTTCCTTCGGTTGGCTGATCCTGCATTTTGCAAACCAGGCCGTATCGACGCACTGATAGGATGCCAATGGACATCCCAGATTCTTAAAAATAACGCATTTAATGTTAATTCATCAATAATGGATAGTTTAAAAAACGAAAAATGCATGCTTTTATTGTAGATCGAACTAAAAAATGAAAAATAAATTATAGTTTAAAAAAAAAAAAAAACACGCTTTTATGTTTAATCGAAATAAAAAGTAAAAAAATAATTCTTAATATAAGAATTGGGGGTGTTTTGTCCTACATTTTTACACTGACTCAGCATTTCGGATTGAATGAATATTAACGTCGCACTGTTCAGCTACACGAGGGCTTTTGGCGACGGACCACGTAATTTTGAACCTTGGTCAAATGACGTGGATGACACCTGAGCTGGCACCCCCTCTCCTAACTACCACACCAACGGGATGACGTTTCAGCTCTCGACAGATTTAACGTGCATCGCTCCCCTACACGGCGGGTCTTTAGTGGTAGTGGGCTCGAACTCGTGACAAGGCATGCCACGATGCTATACCTATACCACTCGGCTACCGAGGCCACTCTCAGCATTTCGGAATAGAACTAGTAAGAAATTATAACAATTAATATAGGACATCCCACGCTTTTATCACGATGACACATTAATTTTCTCGTTAAACATTTTATTCTTATATTAAGAATTATTTTACTTTTTATTTCGATTAAACATAAAAGCGTGTTTTTTAGTTTTTTTAAGCTATAATTTATTTCTCGATAAAATTCCCATCATTTCATTCTGCCACTATCCAATTTTCATGCAATTCCACTGTATAGGTTTTGCTATAGACAAAACGAATATGCACCAGGTATCCATAATTAAACTTTAAATTTGCGAGTTATTAATTTCAATTTAATCAATTAAAATTGATATTTTTTATATTTTTCATATGTGTATTATTTATGACACGTTTTAATTTTTAAGGGTCCAAGTTTTCTAAATAGGTCATAATAATGACAGTTAGAATATATTAAATTATTGAATAAAATTTCATTTTATGCTATATTTCTTTGAGTGGAAAATTATTTTTTGTTGAAGTACAACATAGATTCCAAAGAATAATTAGACGTTATAGTTAGGTAATATCTAGGCCTATAAAGGTTTAATAATTTGAAATGTCCACTAATTATTTAATAATTAATTTAACAGAAAGGAAGAAGCAATAAGTAAAAAGGAAGGTTGTTTAAAGATTTATTCGGCATTTCTTTAGTTTTGCCTAAAATGTGAGGAATAAATATGTAAAATGCTGAAAAAAGTTCAATTTACATGAAATATATGGTGTAGGCTTCTGAAATATAAAAACAGTAACTGAATTTTAAATTTCGTATAAATTTTTCTGTGTATTGTTGTCGCATAGAATCATAATTCACACAGATTAAATAGATTCCATCAAATTCAATTGTTTTAATTCTTTAACAATTAAAGAAACACCCAAACGTAAAAGAATATTCTAATAGCCCAAGAGCCCACCACTTCCAGACCTTCGTTATTTTATAAAAGCTGAAAGTTTCTCTGCGGATGTCACCAACACGATCAGCGAGTATGGAGTTAAAGTGTAGTATAGAGAGGCCACTTGGCGCAGTCCTTTTCGTTTTTGGCAAAAAAAAGCGGTCGCCCCAAGGTACTTTTTTCGGAATTATTTATATTAGAATGAATTCGATATCTCACCATGACATTTAGATAAAATTACTTAGAATCTGATAGGCCACACTTGCATGGGCTTGGTTGTGCCGTTTGGCCCAGGTAACAGGTAGTAAGGTGTATAAAATAGTGCCTCAACTTCTATAAAGTATAAACCTCAATTTTTAAAATTTTCTTTGGAATAACATTACAAATCACATCATCCATTGCCGGACACTTAGTATATTTGCAATCCCCTGCTTGGGAACACTTTCACACTTTAAAAAAAAAAATAATAATTATACTTTGGTTGCAGTATAAAAGCTGGAATTTTACGGGCACTTTCGTCTGGTAATGTTACGGTGAACCCTTACAGGCGGGGCGGCTGAGTTCCCAATCATTTTTCTTGTAATTATTTTTATTGTAGACAATAAAATTCGTAGACCAGTGAATAATTTAAGAAATGGCACCTGCACAGGTTTCTTCTCCTTCCCAGTGCTGCATTGCTGCCTCAACGTAGCAGGAAGTGTTCCTGGGCGGAATAGACCAGAGTACACGTAGGGAGTAGGGTTTCTCTCCAGGGAATCCATGAAACTATCAGATTTCTGTACTTTTTCTATTCCCGGGAATTATAATTCATTTCCGCGATTCCCTGGGGTTCACACGAGGCTTCAAAAGTTTGTTGGCAATGCTTGAAATTTTGAAATAAAGTCAGCAATTTTAAAAGCATTAGTGGCATTAAAGAAGGAACAAATGATAACCAATGTAGGTAATGAGGACTAATGAATGTGTGCATAATTAAAAATCCCAATCATTTGCAAACTTTTATAAATATAACTGATAAATGGTATATTATACGATGCACTACAATATTTGGAACGCAAATCTAGAAAAATTGTTTATTTGCAGGTCAGCAATTTCAATCCATTTTGAATAATAGTCTATTACAACTAGATAACTTGTATTACCCAAATCCATTATATCTACTCTATCTTTTCAAAGGGTCTATAGGGAACTGTATGAGGTTGGCTCTTTACTATTAGCTTTTTAAATTTTTTCACATAATACATTGCGATACTAATGTTTCTATGTCAGAGTTCATCCTAATGGCAATACATTATTTCTCTAGCTCTTTTCTTGCATTTGTCTATCCCAAAGTGAGCATCATGAATTGGTTGTAGCATATCTTTTCTCAAACTATAAGGTACAATTAGTTTTCATTGCTAAATAACAACCCTTCTTGAATATAAATGTTATTTTTTAATTTTTATAATATGTTTTTACACTGGTATGCACATTTTTGTAGATTTGGGCAGCCATAACGTATATTTGCTATTTGTAATTCCTGGATCTAATTCAGTTCCTTTTTAAATTGTACACGTCTCGCTTTCCTCATGGGGTAAATGTTTGAAATAGTATGCACGTATTTAGCATTTCAGGATCATCCCTTACAGTATACTAACGAAATGCTCAGGGAAGTAAAATATAATGAGAAACATTTACGATTACCACAATTTTTATATAATTTATTTCAAAATCATACTTTAATAATTTTTAAAATCATTCACAGAATATTTTGTATGGTTTCTTTCGCTTGGTTGCCATTAAGGGCTTGCTTGATCACTCTGTACAACAACTTGACGTCCATATACAAAATTATGGTATTTCTCAAATGAGAAAACAATTGCCAATAATTCTTTCTCAATATGTGCTGTTTTTCCACCTGTTTGTTAGCTTGCGTGAGACAAATGATACCGGTTGACCTTTTTGGATTAAACAGGATCTAGCCCATCTTTGAACTATCATTGTATTACTATTTCATCATTAACACTAAAACTTTAAGTGGAGCTTTAGCTAACAATTCTTTAATGTTTACAAAGGACAATTCTTGTTCTTTTCCCCAATTAAATTCTACACATTTTCCTGAATGATTTCTCTTAATGGAGCAGTAACTTTAGGGTAGACAGGTATGGTACAGAAAATTCATCTTTAACGAGCTCCTAACTGGGTTTTTGAACATTTGGCATCTCAACAATTGCTTTTATGTAGTCGGATCGGGTTTTACCTGATTTAGATATGATGACCTACATATTTTACCTCCAGACACCCTATATTGTAGTTTGTCTGGATTAAACTTTATATTGTTTAACACAATTTTGGCTCTTTTAAGAACTCTAACATAGAGTACTCATGTGAATCCTCATCATTCTTACCTTAATAATGTCATCAAAAATAAATCTCTACTCCCTCCAATATCTCCAAAAAGCTTTTTGATTTGTCTTCTGAAATACTTCAGGTGCATTAACTATACCAAATGGCATTTTTGTTGAATTTGTACCTTCAAAGGTGTATTAAATGTGGCACAGGTACAAGGCTTCAACTTTAATCTAAGGTACATGCCAAAAAACCCTCTTTCAAACCTTACTACAACTGAAAGCTATTTTCTTGCCCTCTAATCTACTACTAATGATATCATCTGTACAAGGAATTTGATAATGTTCTTCTTTCACGGAGTACTTTGTTAAGATCTCTCTAGGGTCTAAACACATAATCTTAAATTTCCATTGGGTTTTCTATAATGACTAAACTTTTGCACCCAATCAGTTGACATGGCGTACTCTATTTAACATCTATCTGGTACTTTTAATTTTTGACGCAAGGAAGCCAGAGGAACTACGTCTTGGTGAATTGAATTGCACAGTACAGCATTATCTTTTTGAAACAATGTGATATGGTTCATTGGAAATTCCCTACTGATGTCAGTAATAACATATTTCTTAATTAACTCATTTTTTTACTTATACAGAATTCAATAGCATCAATTCTTTCAATAAGTTTAATTCCTTACAACCCTCTTAACCCTAATATTGGTTTGGATTTTACATTTACTACATAGAAGGCAAAGGAACATTTTGGTTTATCAGTAGAGCAATTAATTATAAAGGGGAACCATTTGGCTTTAAATTAAAGTACCATATACTGTAGTTAGAACTATATTGGATTTATTAAGTTTTGGATTAACTTTAAACATACTCAAAACATACAGTGGCAAAATATTTACTTCAGCTCCAGTATCCAGTTTGAAATTTACATCAAAAAACACTTATTATTTACATCCTAATGAAACATTTTTTATACCAAGTTGTTTCATGCTTTTATTTTTACATTCTTAAAATTAGGAGTCTGTAATATTTTTCATTGCACATTTAGTTTCCTTTTTCATTCACAGAATCTGATATAAACCAGTTCATTTTTCAGGAACGTTCATTTCATAGTGTTCTTTGTATTCTAAACATTTAGCAACAAATGGTTTCTTCTTGCACTTGGCACAAATTTTCCCGAACGCTGGGGCCTCTGAGGCTTGCTGTGTTTTCGTCCACACACTTTGCAATTATTGTACTGGGTTTTAGGCTTGCTCTGATTTTCCCCTTCAAATTTATTATGGCTGTATCGTGCTTCCATATTTTCGGATTTGTTCCCGGGATCAGCTGGCCGGACGATTTCAATCGCTTTTTCAACACTGAGGGTTATTTTCTCATAGGGAATTAATTTCCTTTGTAACCCCACTGTCTTTGATTCCCAAGACGTGCGGTCTCGAATCAATCCGTTTTCTTGCTCTGCAAACTCTTTGCGTATGGATACTAAAGTCTTTAACTGAGTGACATATGTCTCAATTGCTTGGCCCTCCAGTTGTGGACACATGAAAAAAAATTTATAACGCTCATAAGCAGCATCTGTAGTGGTGAGCAATATTCTTTCTAAACTTTGAAGAACTTCCAGAAAGACCAACTTTCGATTCTAACTTGAAGGTGTTGTTGTATGTTCAAGTTCTTCACTGCTGCCAATAAGTTCAACAGGTTGCTATTTCTACTTTACCATCCGTTTCGATGTCTTTTTCTGTTGCCAGCAGTTGGTACCTCCAGTTCTTGCCTTTCTTTTCGCCATTTTTCTTTCATTTCCCAGCGTGCGGGTAGACAAGGGTCGGAAGGCTTCCACTTAGCGCACGTGGATATCTTTTCAATCCGATATAAATCACTAAATTTCTGACACCATGTTATGTTTGTTCGTTTTGAAGTGTTCTTTAGAACATTTGCATCCAGAAGGCTCCATTGCGGTGGCCACATGCAGCATGAGATGACAACGTCATCTCACAACGCCTTTCAACACCACAAGCAATTGATATATAGTTACAATACACGGATTAACACAAGTACACATTCACGGTTCACCCAGTTGCATCGGTACACCCATCTGCTCGTTTCTGTCCTAAAAATGAACTTACTTGGGAAGCCCCAGTGGTTAAGAGTATCGGACAAGCAGGTAATGTGGGTGAGCTTTGGCTCACCACTTCAAGACCCACCGTGGCATGGGCAGCGATGCATTAAATCTGTCAGGCACAGAGCATCTACTCCAGGAGCCCCAGTTGTGGTGTGAGCGGGTTAGGAGAGGGGTGCTGGCTCGGGTGTCGTCAAATAGCAGCCTGGTTTGAAATTACCGTGGTCCGTCATAAAAACCCTCGTGTAGCCCAACAGCTGAACAGTGCGACGTTAATATTCCCACTTTCACTCACCTGTCTAAAAATTATCCTGAATTTATAAATAAAAAAAAAAGTTTTTTACTTGATAAAACAAATATTTTTAGTTGCCCATTTCATATTGAAAACTCTAAAATGCCTGTTAACATGTTATTTTCTATCAAAATACTAACAAAGATGACAAATAACACAAACATCTATTTACCTGTAGTGTCAGTCTGTTATTTATACCAGATGTTCCAAGTCTCTTCAAGATATCAGCAATGTCGGTCGATTATCACGGTTCAGATCCCAGGCCTGTTTCATGATATCATACATCTCTGAAGAGGGCACCCTGCAGTTAGCTTCCCATTCTGTAACCTTTTACAACATCACCCTGAGCTACAAATAGAAGAAAAATTTATGTGCAAGATAAATTGTATAGAGCAGTGATTAATAATTGCTGCTCATAATATAGATGACACTTGGTGGTTTTGCTTTAAAAAGAAAGAACTGAAGGTTACCATATCTCTAAAATTTTTATATTATTCAATGGCAATTTTACAAATTATGACTTTCAACTATAACACTTAGGTATTTCCAAACTATGAACGTGCACAATTCTATACTTTAGCTTTTTACACTAATTTATAGATATTATATTCTCTACTTATCTAGAAGAAGGTTATACTAGAAGGTATACTACTTATCTAGTAGAGAACACATCCTTTTAATTACTGTACACACAAATTACATGCTAAGTAATAATAAATATTTCATTTCTAAATTTTTGTTTCCCAAGAATAGTAATTAACTCTGATACAATATTAAGTGAAGAAATACAAAATTCTTCTCTTCAATAACGTTCTAACAAACATATATTACTGTAATTGAATTCGACTCATTCAATTTGAATTTTGGATATTTTATAAGACATAGGTGATTTGGAACTAAAATGGCAGCACTTACTGTCTTCAAATTGAGAAGCTTAATACGAGCTATTGCTGAAAATATTTACTGTGACATATTTGCTAGTATTCAAATCTAGGGGGCAACAGTTTTACACATTTAGATAATTACACTTCATCTTAAATAAAGGTACAGTTCATTTGGTGAAATACTGTGGCACCACTTATTATAGAAATTTCATTAGAGTTTGGTAATGCACATATTAAGCCACTTTTCTTAAGAAGGTTCATTAACCTTTTAAATACTCATTTGGCGTGTATAAGTCCTCGCTGAAGACTGGCACCTTTGGTACTGAACATCTTATAATCGTATTTCGCTGTGTATACAGTTTGCATTGTCCTGCTCTCATAACTAGTCCCACTGCTTTGGAATACGAAGCCGAGCATTAACAGTGTTTTCAACCCAGAATTTGAAAGGGTATAAACCAAATGAATTTTATAACTAAGCAGTTTTTCGTTTGAGTGTGCTCTTTTCTTTTATTCATTTGCTGTCATTTTTGCTTACCATGTGTAATAGGAGCATTTTAATTTTTTTGTATGAATGCACTGAATGTGACACTGGTTTATGTGTTCAACCATGTTTCAGGATATATCACAGAACGGATAAGTTATAATTTAATTTGTATTATATTGTTGACTCTAGAGATTAATTATTTTTATTTTATTATTTTATCCTTTTTATTTCTTTTTAAAGTAAAGTAAACCGATTTCAGAAGGAAGAAATTACTTTTACTTTCTCCCAATAAACGACATAACAACATGCGCCTGTGTGGGGAAAGCGACCGACTTTTCTGAGAGGGCGGGCTGCAAAACTTTTCCTTGATAGTTAAGGGGTTAAGTTTTTATAAAATGAATTAGAAACAAACGTAAAAAAGGTACATGCTTTCATACTTACAATTCTTAGATCAGGCCTCTGCAAATGAATAAATTTCCCAGCAAAATTCAAAGCTCCACATGTCTGATTTGTTAGAGAATTTCTGAAATTTAAAAAGTGAGTAATACGTTAATTAAGGATTCTTTGTAAATTGCTAGTAACCCATAGTAGTGGTTAAAAGGCATTAGCAGGTAAATATATATCATAGATGAGGGGCATATTAATAACACGCGGAAATTTAAGAATATTAATAAAATCAATATGTTCATATGACTCACACAAAGCTGTCATTTAATTTTGCTAAATGATCGTAATTTTTATGTTTCACGATCAATGATTCTTGGATTAATAATACTATCCCCAAACTAATTCTTAAGATAGATTAACAAACTTAAAGCTGTGTGGCAATGCTTTCTTTCAAATATTCTTCATTTGGAATTTCAGGGACACAATCAAATTCCATAGGTTTAGTTTTAATCAGAGAATTGGAATTTTAAAGATGAATTAATTTAAAAGTATCACAACAATTTTAGGAGTGTTTAAATGTATTATGCATAAGCAAATGAAACAAACCAATTAATTTATCTCTCATTCTCAAGTGGGAAAAAAGAAAATCAATTTAAAATCAGATAATAGGCTTGCTGGAGTAAACCAAAAATGTACTAATAAACAATTCAGCAAAATTAAGAAAAGATAATGCAACAAAACTTCTATTTTAAAAATTAAATTATTTATTGATGCTTCAAAAATTTAACTGCTAAGTTTATATAAAGTTAATTCAATTTAAATCATACAATTTAAATTAAATTTACGAGGATTTTTAGCAGTAATATTTTTATCTATAAAATTAAAACTTAGGTATAAGCATACTTATACAAAACGATGACTCTTTCAATTTTATTTGTTCAACATTGACAACTAATACTATGTTTTCTTTATATATATATATTATATCGGTGTTAATTAAGGATACGTGTTTTGGTTTATTCTCTCATAATATAAGCTTGTGTTCGATATCTACGTGGTAAATTAAATTCTTAAAGTCATATTAAAATTCTAAAATGTCTCATCATTTTCGAGAATCCCACACACCTTTAACACTTACGCTGAAACGATACTTGGTCATCGTAGGTCGAACATGTCGCATGGTGACTGAAGTTATTTTTCTTTCTTTATTGGATAATTGAACGAACAAAATTCAGACTTTGAAAAAATATAAAATATTCTCTAATCCAAAGAATTAATTTAATATACAGAGATTAATGCAGCCATTTCGATTGAAGGAGAAAATGTGAATCGGCTGGAATTTTTATAGATATTTTCGCGTTGCCTAAATGATTGTTTGGTTAGACAAGCTCAAATAATAGGGACAAGGTTTTCTACGAAGAAAGGAATCGATATCAACTCTTCACACTCAAATACATACCAGGTTTTTGAGAAGAAAAAACCCTCTGACGCGTTGGACGAAAAATAAGAGAAAACAATTTACTCTAAAACAAAGTTTATATTGTTTCAAATAAAAAAAAGTACTAGTTTCAACAAAATCATGAGGCAGAAGTACAGGTTATACGACACGAATGATAATCCATCACCTAAAATTATGAAGGCTTTTAAAAACAATTCCTCCTCATCACTTGAAGCCGAAGGCATTTTCTGCGGATTCGTCGCAAGCTAAGAACCTTTAGGCTACAGACAATAATAGTATTAAAAATTGCTTATTAACTTACGGATACTATTTTAAATATATCAAATGGTATATATTGCAGGCTATATCATCAGTCAAATGAATATGTTTTATTTAAAAATAACTTGTTTTAATTTTTTTTTAAATGCTGAGATATTTCTGGGAATCTCGGGAACGACAATTACATTACCGGGATTTCCCTGACATTCCTAGTGTTGTGACGCCTGGCCACTATCCTAAAATGGCGCTGCGATCGCCAGGGAGAAGTAGAGATGAGAACGCCATAAGCGTTGAGAAAGTGTGTTTGTGAATAAATATGGAGATACAGTCCAAAAGTATGTGTGTGATCGTTTATTTTAATTGAGTAATTTTTGCAGAAAGCAGGCTATCGAGGGGCCAAAACAATGGAGGACTCGAGGGCCAAACCCCAGAATGGAAGAACTCGAAATCAAACCCTGGCAGGGGTATGCATTCTCCTTTGGTTGTATGAGCCAAGGCACGTCAAAGTCATTCCGTACAGGCTAAATGCACTTCAAGCAGCAAAAGTCAGACTTTTGGTACCTCACGATCTTGGATTTCATGAAGATGCATATTTTACCTTTCATCATGACTCGTTTGTTTGAGAATTCTAAACCTATTGTATCGTCCGTCGCGTAGGATAGAAAGGGATGCGTTCGGGGTGTTAGTAAGGGGACCGCTGCAGTTACAGTCCACTTATTTGCTGGCTCTGGCAGGAGTCAATTGAGAATATTTAGGGAATCAACATCAGTGGACCATGTACGTCAGCTGCAAAGTAAACTTGATCCATTGCAAGACTTGACAAATCGGCATCGATGGAAATCAGCATGGACGGAGAAATCCTCATTATCCCCATTCGAAGAAGCACGACAAACCGGCTAATGAACCCAACAATTATAGGACCAATCAGACTTACCAGCATCTCGTATAAACTCATTGCTGCTGCGGATTGTACTGCGTAATTTCTTCCTATCTTGACCAATAATACAATTTAATACCTCCCACACAACTAGTTTGGTTTTGGAAAGATCACTCCACAATGGATAATTTCTTATATTTTAGCCAAAGATTAGGGATGCCCATAATCTCAGGCCTACAAATCACACAGTAGCTGCCTTTCTTGTTGATCCTATCGAATGTCTTCGAGAGGGTCTGAAAATACAAACTTGTTTGTTAACTTTACATCACTTTTCTTAAAAATCGGTGGGGAAGTATGTGGCTTTGCGCACTTTGAGCTTCTAAGGGCCAGGTATATAAGTTTATAGACATAGCCTGGGAAAAAATTGGAACGACAGATTATACTGGGATGCGTATGATTCACTTCATTTTCACTTATCGCCAGCATTGAGACTGAAGCCAATTTTAATCACTGCATGGGGTTGTATGCTGACGATATAATAGCGGCAATACAAGTTTAATTAATGCTCAGGACAAAATGAACTCTTCTTTCCTCATTCGGCTGGAAAAGTTTGCTTGCAACGCATAAAATAATATTTAATCCCCTCAAAGAGTCTGTATCAAGCCTTTTACCACCAACATGGGCATCTGGCGCACCGGCCAGACTTGTTATTTCTTTACTGGGTTGTTTGTGTCCTTCCGAGGAAATAAATGAAGTGCGGAGGCACGGAACAGATTGAACTTCTACATAATAGATGGTGACACCACTCACTGGGCTGCGGCATGGAACTGGAGGGCGGGAAGTATTCTCTGGGTCCTGCACCTGTGATTTCTGCGCGACTGCCCACCAAGACTTCGGTTACTGATTTGGCTGAGCATTGCTCACGTGTGTACTCGGAGGGTATTTAGTGTCATCGGACATCAGACAGGCCCTTCGGTCTGGAGTCGATGCTCTAACCATAGGCTACCCACGGCCCTTATTTACTGGTAGGACTGAATTACGAAAAGCATCCTAATATACTCCTAGAGTTTTTATCCTAAATCAGATTCTTGCTCATGCTCATATAAACAATTTGGTGGTTAGAGGCAAAAAGCGAATGAAAATTTTAAAATATATTTCTGGCAGGGAGTGGATGTTCGGACCCTTCGAAATACATTAATTACTATCTATTTACATCTATCCTTAAATATATGGTGTACGGTCTATCGGAACACTCCTGCTTTATCAACTTGAATAAACTAGAAAGGGTACAACTCTTTGCTGCCCAAGTGTCACTAGTCTCCGCAATGGCACAACGAGGTATATTGTTTTGAATGACTGACTTGCAATCTCTCTGATTACGGCAGCTACCTTTGGTTAAATACTGCCAAACTCATCAGTTATGGTGTGCTTCGAACCCTCTAAGTTATGTGTGCAATTTGCACAAATTGTCGCCTTAAGAGAGGAAGTCCGCTTAGTTATGCTGAAAGTGAGGGATGGTTGCATAATGAAGTAGAATATGTCCCTCTGGTCCGTTGTACGGATATTTCTGAGTCGTTTTTGCGGAGGCAGGGTCTTTTTTAATACCAAATTATCCTCATACACTCACAAGGGCACTCAACATCCAGGTAGCCCAGGCGGCTTACTTTAGGGGCTAATCATAGGTCTTGTGGTACATTACACAGATGTGAACTGATTGCAGAATGGGTGTAGGCGCTGTCTTGAAAAGTGGAATTTTCATCCAAAGGGAATGGTATTAGGATCTGTCAAGAGAAATCCTGATCAGATTTTCGGGTAGAACTCTTAGCTAATGAGAAGGCTTTTGAAATTTTTTGCTTTTACTGAGAGTGAAGAATACAGATATCCTTTGGAATGGTATTTGGATATTCAGTGATAGCCACAACTCTATCTGAATGGTGGGCATGATGACATAACGACAACGAGTATTATCCAACTATTAAATAGCTTGAGTGCCAATGTTAAGATATTTTTTTCAGGAGGTACCGCCGCGCGTGAATGTGTGTGTCTGCGGGAATGAGATTGCAGATGTGTTGGCACGTGAGGGTAACTATGGGTACACGCAAGATGGCTGCCTTTTCAGAAATTGCTATCCGGGTCAAACAAGATATCAGTTGCTCTTGAGTCAGGCACCCGGACACGAGTGGTATGAGAAACATTTACGGGTGCTGCTTTGCTTGGGACAGGCGGTACGTAGAGAGTACTCTTGCTAGGTTTCGCGGTGATGAACATACTCAAGCTCAACGGCATGTGGCGGGTCTTGGGGTTTGCACCCTTCTTGTCTAGAATTGCAATGTGACCCAAGACCTCTGCATCTTGGCTTGTATTGGGGATCAAAAGAGCCAGCTGCTCTCAAGTCCTGCTATTAACATCGCACTATAAAGCTACTCGAGGGCTATTGGCGATGGACCTCGTAAGACTGTGCTTCAATCAATTAATGAGTTCGGCAACTGGTTTGAACAATTTTCTCCCTAACTACCACACTATCTATACCAACGGGAGTATATTGGGCGCGAAGAGTTGCGTGCATTGCTTATTATATTTAAATCGTATATAGTGCCCATGACAGGGGAACATGGAAGTTGTAGACAAATGTGGACAATTCCAAGCATGCTAACTTTCAAAAGAATCTTTCGGAGGTTTAATTAACATGATCCCTATTACCAGTTGCATACTGCTGACTGTAACTTACGGCGGCTTGTGCCCTTTCTAACTATTAAGAACAGTACATCAATCCTCAAGAGATTATGCATTTCAGGTTTTGCACAGCATCTCTCTTCTCCTTTTGTGAGAATTTTTTGTGGTGACAATCTTCTTATTGGGCTCACTCAGTTTCAAAAGGCTACCCAATTTGTTACGATGACACTTGACCACATTTTACTTAAAGGAGGCTACACCATCAGAAAGTGGGCTTCTAATTGTCCATTGGTTCCTAGAAAATCTTCTGGAGGTACTTAAATCTAGTGTTCGTAGCATCGAGTTCTCTACAGAAGACTTATCTCAAAAAGGTTCTTGGTCTAGTTTAAGGATGAACTCGGAGGATGTATTAAAAGACTACGGCTACTTCGAAGGTCAAACAAAGCGACAATTACAATCACAACAGCTTACATTTGAATCCTTTTGCGGGACTTTTACTCCCACCATGATTATGTTAAAAATTATGGAAAGAAAAAATACCATAGGATGGTCCTGTTTTAAATTCCATCGGGAAGCCGTGGAAAGAGTTACGCTATCAACTTGAGCTTTTGAAATCGATTGAGATACCAAGATATTTGAATATACTTGTACGTGAATATACTTTGTGCGTACAGGACTTGTGGGGTTGGTTACTGGTGATTCGGGAAAAGCCTATGCTGCAGTTATTTACCTACGGACACTTCTTCCCCACGATGAAGTTTAAATAAGCTTCGGGTAACCTAAAACAAGAGTATGTCCTATAAAAAATATTACGTTGCCCAGAATTGAACTTTGCGCTGTCCTCTTATTATCTCAGTTGTGTTCTACGATACCGGAGATCATGTCCATCCCCTTAGAAAAAAGTATATTTGTGGTCGGGTTCTCACATAGGTTAAAGTTGGATTTTTCCCCCTACTAAAGAAAATCGGCTTGTCACCCAAGGTTACTAAAAATCTAAATGCTTTCGTTTAAGAAGGATGGACTTCTATAGATAACTCTTCAAATCTGGCGAATATTGCCTCTAAAGAGGATTATGCCCAAATCTCTCTTAATTCACGAAAGCTCCTACGGTCAGTTCAAATGGGTGCAAGCGAACGTCAAGTTACCCTTTCCTCCTAAAACTTGATCTGTAGCACACATACACCAGAATTACCAATCCGTTATAAGTGTCGCAAGACAAAACCTTTTTAGGTCTTTTATCCAAATTTTCTTCTTATTCTAAACTTTACAGAGTATTTTACACTTCCTTTGTTTTGGAATTTATTTAAAGGCACTGTAATGCAAGGCACGAAGGCGGCTTTTGAACAACGGAGGTCTAGCGCCACCCCGCGCATAATTTTTGATTGCATTCAAGAGAGGGTGAACATGCTCACACAGAAAAAGCACATACTTTACCTATAAATATTGATCTTTGAACATTTTTAGATGACAAAAGATCATTGGAGTTGGACCAAGATCTTAAGGCTGGGGCTTTAAAGCCTCATCTCGGTGAGGCCTCGTTTAGCTTTCTCAACTCTGCCTTACCAGATAGTTTAATAGTCAAATATTATCCCCTTACATTATTCTCCGCAACACAGGAAATTTCAAACTGTATGTCAACTGGCAAAAGTGGTAAGACTTATATTATTATGGGATGGTATTTTATATCTAGACCCTATGCACGATACATGACAATCAATTTCGAAAGCTTTCCATTTTGTAGAAATGCGACCAATGGTCAGCGAGTCGGTTTTATTACCTTTGGGTCTTTAGATTATGGGTCGTGTACATTTATTTGTTTCAAATTACCGTTTGAACAGTGTTGGCTTAGTAAATGCTACTGTCTACTTTTAAAAGATTTCGGGTGGAGCCTGCTTTTTGTATAGGGAACCAAGGTCTCAACATTTTTTCTCTGGGCCGGAGCTCGAAAGAGGATGCTACGGGCGTCACGCGGTGGACGATTGTCCAAACATCAGACATTTAATCACATTCAAACCATCCCATCCACTACTTCCGAACACTCATGTGGAATCACAAAGTGGATTGTTCAAACGGCCACCCCAAAGGCAACATTTTTCACACGGATGTACAGTAGACTGCTCCATAATTCTGGGCAGAATTTGGTTTATAATGGACGATAAGTAGCAAGGAAAATTTTACATGAATGTATCTTGTGTAAGCACATCAAAAGGCATATCTGACAACAGATTATGAGAGGGGATTATATACAAACTGTGAAAATATTTAACTCAATTCTTCTTTTAATGTAAAAGTTGGTATTGATTTTTACCAGGGCCCTTTATCACTAAATCTAAGCCTATATCCATATAAACGAAACTAGTATATTCTGAAACTGGGCTGGAGAAGCGGTTTCGGATCATTCTGAAGCATTTGTTTGAGCAACATTAAAAAGATTTATTGCACGGCGGAGATATTTCCACTCTGATCAACCTGTGGGCCGGGGTTGAAAATTTTAGGGGTGGCTTGCTGCCCAACTGCCTCAAACCTAAATATTTCCAATTCTTCGTAGTGAAGAAATTCCTGGTACAGAGTAAGTTCTTTCATTAACTGGCACTTTGCTACATATTTGCTTCACTTTGAATTAAGAGGGGCAGCAGTTATAAACTCACTAACAGGGTGCTCATAGCTCAAGTCATGTAAATTCAGTGTTTCACAGTTTTGAGAGTTATCTACCCTGTTATACGAAATTGAAGCCTGTTTATCCTCAAGACCTCTGCACCACCACCCCAGATCCTTCAGACATGGTGGAAGCTTTACTCCTGGGACGGCTTTAATTTGGAGTCCCACTCCTCGATCTTCCAGATGGAACATCCTCCACAACTCTGAGATTACCTTTTCGCTGGAATTGGCTACAACAAATCAAGCAAGTATTCTGGAAGCGATGGTCCAGAGATTATCTACATCACATACAAAGCAGACCCAAAAGATATTCTCAAGAATTAATCTACCAGTTGGAGGTGGGTGGTAATTCATGAGATCCTCAGTGCTTTATTCTACTTTGCAAAATTGGTAACGTGATTGGAAACTTATCCAGGTGCAGATAAAAATATATCCACAGACCAGCCTCAATATTTATACCAGATGATACCTGCGCAGCTACGACTACCTAAAAATCACAAATATATCACTAAAAGTACTAAATAATCACCCTACAACTACTAGAAACATACTTTAATACATGGAAAATAAAACTTAATGTTGACAAAACAGTTGCAGTACTCTTTACAAAGGAAAAGAGAGCCTGCAACGCCGCCAACACTATACTCACACCACTGCAATGGTCTCAAAACACAATTTTCCTAGGACTTTTACTGGATGTGAAGCTCGCTGCGAAAACAATTATATATGCGCGAGAGTAAGGATTTGGGGTTTCGATCCTTTGGGACTTTTTACTCCCACCACGATTATTTTAAAAAATTAGGGAAAAGAAAAATCGATAGGATGGTCCTTTTTTTAAATTCCATCGGGAAGCCGTGGAAAAGTTACGCTCTCAACGGCTTTTGAAATCGATTGAGATACGATATTTGAATATACTTGTACACATTTGAAAAACTTGTACGATTCAAACAGGACTTGATGGATTTTTGATGATTCGGGAAAACCTATGCTGCAGTTATTTACCTACGGACCTTCTTCCCCACGATGAAGTTAAATAAGTTTGGGGAACCCTAAAACAAGAGTATGCCCTATAAAAATATTACGTTGCCCAAAATTGAACTGGCTGTCCTCATTATCTCAGTTGTTTTACGATCCCGGGAGATCATCCCCTTAGAAAAATATATTTGTGGTCGGGTTCTCACATGGTTGTTGGATTTTTTCTCCCCCTACTAAAGAAAATCGGCTTGTCACTAATAAGGTTAAAAAAATCTAATCCTGTTCCCCAGGGATGGATTCTATAGATAGCTCTTCAAATCTGCGATATTGCCTCTAAAGGAGTTATCAAATCTCTCTTAATTCACAAGCTCTGGTGGATGGGTTCCAAAGGGGTGCAGCAAACGTCAAGTTCCCCCTTTCCTCAAAAACCAATCTGTATACTATCTCAGAAATTACAAATCAGGGAAAAGTGCCCAAGACAAAACTTTTAGGTCTTTACCCAAAATTTTTCTTCTTATTCTAAACTTTGTAGAGTATTTGCTCTTTTTTTGGGGGTATTTAAAGGCACCAATGCAAAGGCACGAAGGCAGCTTTTGAACAACGGAGGTCGAAAGCGCCCCCCCTTGTTTTTTTAGATTCATTCAAGAAAAATTTGAACATGCTCACACAGAAAAAAGCACAGCCGCATATAAATATTGATCTTTGAACATTTTTAGATGAAAAAAAGATCGATACGAGTTTTGGACCAAGGACGTCTTAAGGCCGGCCCAAAACCTCATCCTCGGTGAAGGCCTCGTTTCTTTTCACTCTGCCTTCAGATGATTTTAATATCAAATATTATTCCCTTTCATTATTCTCCGCAACCGGAAAATTTTAAACTGTATGTCAACTGGCAAAAGTGGTAAAACTATATTATTATGGGATGACCATTGAAAACATATCTAGACCTATCCTGATACCATAAGCAATCATTCAACTATTTTGTAGAAATGCGACCAATGGTCAGTCGGTTTGTCCCCAAATTTTTTTAGATTGTGAGTCGTGTACATTTATTTGTTTCAAATTACCGTTTGAACGAGTATTTGGCAATGCATGCTACTTCTATTTTTAAAGATTTGGGGTAAGGCCTGCTTTGTATAGGGACCAAGGTCTCAACATTTTCTTTTGGGCCCCGGGCCTAAAAGAGTCTTAAGAGCCCCTGCGGTGGACGATTGTCCAAACATCGACATTTAATCACGATTCAAACCACCCCATCCTACTTCCGCACTCATGGAATCAAAAAGTGTTGTTAAACATTCCCAAAGGAAACTTTTTTACACGGATTTGCAATGAACTTTTTCCAAATTAGACGGGAAAATTTTGGGTTTTTATAAATGGACGATAAGTAGAAGGAAAATTTTACATGAATGTATCTTGTGTAAGACATAAAAAGGCATATTACAACAGATTATGAGAGAGTTATAAAAAAGGGGAAATTTAACCCCAATTCCCCTTTTAGTAAATTTGGGTATTGTTTTTTGCGGGCCCTTTATCACTAAATCTAAACCTATATATATTTTTAACTAATTATTTTCAGACCAAAGGTGGAAGCAGTTTCGGATCATTCGGCTCAAACATTGTTGGAAACTTTAAAAAAGATTTTTGCCCGGGTATTCCCTCTGATGTTCCTCAGCCCGGGGGTAAAAATTTTAAAGGTTTCCCAAACTGCCTCAAACAAATATTTCAGATTCTTCGTAGTGAAAAATTCAAATTTTTGAGTAAGTTCTTTTATTAACTGGCACTTTATACCTTCGTATATTCTTCCTTTTTTAAGATTAAGGGGAGCAAAATTATAAACTCACTAACAGTTATCTGCTCAAGGCATGTAAATTCAGTGTTCTGATTTTTTAAGAGTTATCTACCCTGTTATCGAAATTGAACCCGTTTATCCCAAGACCCTGCACCACGTCCCCAGATCCTTCAGACGTTAGAGCTTTTTTCTCCTGGACATTTCTTAATTTGAGTCCCACTCCTCGATCTTCCAGATGGAGCATCCTCCACAAATCTCAGATGACCTTTTCGCTGGAATTGGCTACAACAAATCAAGCAAGTATTCTGGAAGCGATGGTCCAGAGATTATCTACATCACGTACAAAGCAGAGCCAAAAGATATTCTCAAAGAATTAATCTACCAGTTGGAGATTGGGTGGTAATTCATGAGATCCTCAGTCGCCCATTCTACTTTGCAAAATTGGTAACGTGATTGAAACTTATCCAGGTGCAGATAAAACATATCCACAGACCAGCCTCAATATTTATGCAGATGATACCTGCATAGCTACGACACACAAAAATCACAAATATATCACTAAAGTACTAAATAATCACCTACAACTACTAGAAACATACTTTAATACATGGAAAATAAAACTTAATGTTGACAAAACAGTTGCAGTACTCTTTACAAGGAAAAGGAAACCTGCAACGCCGCCAACACTATACTCCACACCACTGCAATGGTCTCAAAACACAATTTACCTAGGACTTTTACTGGATAACAAACTCACTTGGAAACAACACATTATATATGCGCGAAATAAATTCCGGAATGCTCTAAGATTAATATACCCCTTAATTTGCCGGAATTCCACAATGACTACTGAAAATAAAGTACTTCTCTACACAACCGTTTTGCGGCCCATTATGAGTTACGGTTGTCCTGTGTGGGGATATGCCGCTAATACTAATACCAAAATGCTTGAAATTTCCCAAAATAAAACTATTCGTATGATTGTTAATGCAAATATGTATATGAGAAATTCTGATATTTATAAAGCACTTAAGATTCCAACTTTTAAAAATTTTATTAAGAAACTAGCAACTAAATTTTTCGATTCTCTACCACTTACTAATAACAGTCACATACTAAATCTTGAAAATTATATACCTCATGACAATACCAGAAGACCAAGGAGAATTCTCCTTGACTCCTATAACCCACCTTAATATTTAAATGTTTTCATTTGCCTGGCAAATGATCTACTAAATTTTATATTAATACTTTAAAAATATTTTTAAATACCTTTTACTTATTTACTTTAATTAATCGGTTTACACACACAGGCAATCTTCCCATTCAAATATTCTCTCACTAACTTCAGGGCAGCCCAATCTAGAACCAGATCACTCTCTCCCCTCAACCAATCACAAGACAAGCTCTCTACCACACATTCAAGGATGGACTTTTTCCAACTCAAAATTTGTTTCTCTAAGTGCTTCGTAGCCACGCCCTCTCTCCACGTTTCAACGACCAATCAGTTGTTTCCTATCACCAAGGACGCTACTTCATCAGGCACCGTTAACTCCTATGATATGGGTTGGACGCTCGCTTTGCGAGCCATGTACCCAGTGACATCCAGCGACAGAAAAAAAAAGGAAGTGTTAACGATTATAATAGTGTATAAGCAGAGTTTAAATCGATAAATAAAAATTACTTGAGGAAAGAATCGAAAAAAAGGAAAACCAAAACTATAATCGCAACTTTTTTTCACAGTTAATTTTTAACTAATAATTTATACTAAAACTCATACTGTATGCCCATTGTATAAGTTTAAAAATTTCATCTCACAAGAACAGGACTCAAAAAACGCGCAAACATTTTCTTTTTGTTTCACGTAAACAGCAATTCTAACATCTTAACTCATATTTTTCTATAAAAATATTATGATAGAAATTGTATGAATGAAAAAAAAGTCAACAAATGTTTAAAAGAAAACAAATTTTTGTGTTCTTCAAAAAATCGAGTTATGAAAGTTCTTCCTTGGAACATTTAATAAAAATGGCCGCGTTGGGCGGCGCTTTGAGCCACTCCTAAAATGAAATTTAAAATGTTTTTTTTTTTTAATTAATCTTTTCACCTCTTACTTTAAGAACTATTTCTGTGTAACGGAATGACACTAATGTAAGAATTTATTCAAATTTTTTAACATATTATACGCGTACTTTCAACGGTCAAGTAAACTAAAAGTTGTTTTGTGTTGGTCACACACTGAGCATTCCTGCATCCATTTCACCCCATAAGATTAAATGGAAAAAGCAAAAAAAAAACAGTAAGTGCATCACACTAAAAAATTCTCAAAACATAAAGCCAAGGTAAAGAACATTTATTTTAATTGGAATTCATGCTTATTCTCATAATTTGGTCAAATTACGAGGCATTGTGATGGCGGACACTCAAATTTAGCACAATCATAAAATGTGTAATTTTCCTAATTGTCTCACTAGTCAATATATTTAAGCCTAAAAATAGATTCGCTCGTTCATATTGGCATCATTAAAATTCGCTTGAATAGAAAAAAAAAAAGAAAGAAAAGTAAGCATTTTTTTTCCACTTACCTTATTTTCTTTCTTCAACAAAAAAATAATTACAGATTCGGAAAGATCATTTACTTCGCCACGAAATGCTATAATTTATTTTACAAAATAAATATATTTTGTATTTTTTACGATTTTTTTAAAATGAGTCGAAATTGATACGTTTTTATGAGTATGATTTCCAAATCGTTTCACTTGCATTTTCTTTCACGCTAATGAAAAAAATATTTTACACTAAAAAAGTTCATGCTTTTCTCTTTTAAAATCAGTCATTTAAAAAATTAAATGTCAGAAACCGGTTTTTTTTTTTTACGATTTTTCAAAAAATACTCAAAATTTTATTTAAATACTTAATATCTCTCTTAATACTTAATATACTCTTTATCTATAAAACTAATCTCACGAAACTTTTTTCCGTGTGTAGAACAATATTATACGAAATCTGTACAAATATTAATAAAATATCTTAAAAACTACTGTTTTTTAAAAATGTGTTTTCGTTTTTTCCTTTTGCAAGAAATATATAAGCATTATTTTTTTTAAAGTTTTTTGTTTAAAATTACCGTTGTTTGCAATCGATATATGAAGTTTGAAAGCATTAACTTAAAAATGAAGCCCGAAATTTTTTTTTAACTTTTAACAAATAACGCAATGTGAAATTGAACATACTTCTTTTATTTTAAAGGTCATTTCAATGCTTTTCCCAGCAGGAACCCACAGCGTGGATGTCAAAGACGCTTCTTTATAAAGCGGTAGTTTCTAGGTTCGAAACTGAAAAAGAAGTGATATTCAATTTCGCATTGCGTTATTTGTTAAAGTTAAAAAAAAAATTTTCGGGCTTCATTTTTAAGTTAATGCCTTGAAACTTCATATGTCGATTGCAAAGAACGGTAATTTTTAAACAAAAAATGTAACAAAAATAATGCTTAAATATTTTTCGCCAAAAGGAAAGAAAGAAAAACACAATTTAAAAAAAACCGTAATTTTTAATCTGTACGAAGATTGAAAAAATTACTTAAAAAGTACGGGGTTTTTTTTAAAAAAATTTAAGTAATTTTTTCAATCTTTGTACAGATTAAAAATTACGGTTTTTTAAAAAAAAATGTATTTTTCGTTTTTTTTCTCTTTTGGCAAGAAATATTTAAGCATTATTTTTGTTACTTTTTGTTTAAAAATTACCGTTCTTTGCAATCGATATATGAAGTTTCAAGGCATTACCTTAAAAATGAAGCCCGAAAAAAAAATTTTCATTTTTAATTCGTCACAATTTTGTGTGGTGATATTTTTTTCCCCACAAAACAAAGAAACTTTGCATATAAATAAATAAATTTAAAAAATGTTTATTGATTATTAAATCATATTTTAGAAAATTAATTTGCATTTTAAAAATAAAAATTACATTATATAAAATATTTATATTGATACTACTAAATATAATTATTAATAAATAATACTTTTGTAAATTTTTGTAAGAAAAAAACATTAAATAATATTTTATATAAAAATTAGTTACAAAAAGTTTTATAAAATGATATACAATACGTTATAAATAAGATATTATATAAATTATTATAATAATACATAAAATTATTGTTAAAATAAGGAATATGTTAGTTTTGTATAACATACTTTTTTAAAGTCATATGCGTGTTTAAATAATTTACTAAACACAGTGGAAAGAAAAAGGTTAAAATTAAAATAAAATATCAAAATGTTTTTATCAGATCGTTTTTTTTAATGTTTTTTTCGGTACATATATAAACTTTCCCCCATACTGTTTTTTTTCTAACTTATATACATTTATATGTTTAATCAAACGTTCAGAAAAAAGCAATCGTTTCAATAGCTATCTGTAAATTTTTCTTTTATTTATTACTAATAGAAATTTGATTTTAATAAATATATATATATGTGTTTTTAAAAGGATTATTTCTATTATTTCATTACTAAATGTATTCTTTGTTAATTAAAAAGTACATCGTCTATTATTTTGGATCAAAATACATTTTAGAGACATTTTTAAAAAAACTATATTTAACGATTGATTGATTCATGAAAATCTGAAATCTATTTTATTATTTTAGATTCTTATAGAAACTAACTATTATTAAAAAATGATGAACTTTTTTTGGTTTTACTCTTAGCATCAGAATCGTTTTCTTTTTATTGCTTCATATTAATAATTTTTTAATTCTAATGCAATATTTTTTTTTATAAGTCATACATCAAAATTTTAAGCTATATCTTATCTGTGAGAAGGAGGGGAAGATAGGACAATAATTTTACTCTAAAAAAACCCGTGTTCGGGCTATATAGAGAGAAGAAACCTATCTTAAATCAAAAATAAGTGGAATGGTACAAATTTCGAAAAGGGGAAATTTTTGACATAATTTTAGAAATCACTCACATTGTACGCGTACAAACACACATACAGAAATGCTGGTGTCATGAGTAAAAGAGAAAGCTCGAGCAACGCCGGGTTAAGCAGTGGAGAGAGGGTGGGGAAGTCATTTTGAAAAAGAGTATTAGAAGTGCCGATTTTGTGAAGGAAAGGAAAAATTTATAAAAGTAGAGAAAGCCCGTGCAACGCCGAGCCATACAGCTAGTATATACACTGCTGGACACCGTAAATGCAACACCAAGAAAGACAAGAGATAGCACAACAAAAAATATTTTGTAGATAACATGTTGACCAAGTATCAAATGATTAAATTTATAGACTTCTGTGAAGTGTGGTTCCTGCCAGAATCAGTAGCCAGAGTATCCGCCATTGTTGGAGATTACCGATGCCACACGTCTCGGTATTGAATCAAAGAGACTTTGGATGTGATCTTGGGGTACAGCAGACCAAGCAGCTTCCACACGTTGCCAAAGTTGATCTGGTGTGGCAGCTGAGAGTGTAATCTGGGCCAATCGTTGAGCAACCATGGACCACATAATTTCTATCGGTGAAAGATCCGGAGAGCGACCCGGCCAGGGAAGCAATTCAATCTGGTGATTGTCGAAGAACCTTTGGACAATGCATGCCACGTGTGGTCCCACATTATCCTGTTGAAATATGGCTGTGGCCAAGCCCTGAAGGTAAGGAAGGACAACTGGCTCCAACACCTCGGAGATGTAGCGCTGGCTGTTTAAAATACCGGCAATGTGCGTAGAGGAGTGCGAGAGTGATGTCCAATACCGCCCCATACCATAATACCCGGTGCAGGACCAGTGTGGCGGTGCATAACGCAGCTGTGCATAACGCAGCATCCTCTCTCCACAGTGTCTCCAGACTCGAATCCGACCATCGTGGTGTTTCAGGCAGATGCGTGACTCGTCAGTAAAGACAACTTCATTCCATTCTGCCGACCACATCCTTCTTTCATCGCATCATTGGCGGCGGAGACGTCTGTGGTTCTGCGTCAAGGGTAGACCAAGCAATAAACGTCTTGCGGAGAGACCACTCTGCTGTAAACGGGACGAATGGGTACGCGCAGACACTGAATGTGTTACAGACTCAATGTGCTGTGCTATGGTTCGTGACGTGACTGAGCGATCCATCACTGCCATTCGCACAATTTGCCTGTCCTCACGTGAAGTGGTGCACTGAGGTGGATGCTATCGACCACGTCGGTCCGACGTACCCTCCTGCATCCCTTCGGTCACATATCCGCATTACAGTTTTTTGGTTTCGTCCAACACGACTACCGATTTCCCTGAAAGATAATCCACAATCTCGGTAGGCCACTATCCTTCCTCTGGCGAACTCGGATACTTGATCAAAAGCTGATCGCTGTTTTTTACGAGACATAACTGATCTTTTTTTGAAAAAACCACAAGAAAAACACAATTGCCGAACTTGAAATCGTCGAAATCTCCAAGCTTAAATAGCGCTTTGAGGTGGCGCCACAGGCATGCGTGATGTGTGTCTGCGCTGAAATTCTAATCATTTGCATATCTCACCTCCGCTAATGCATGTTGTAAATGTCATGCTTCCTTCAGAGTGTTGCATTTACGGTGGCCAGCAGTGTATATATTAATTTACAAAAAGGTGTGAAAAATTACTTTTTACTATATCGTGTTTATGAATTTAAAATTTTTATGTGGTTTATAAAGAAAATTGAAAGATAACCTCTATATAACGAATTTTCCATATAACGAACTGTTTTTCGGAATTTAGCGACTTTGTTATATAGAGATCCAACTGTAGTTTAAAAACACGCTTTTATGTTAAATCGAACTAAAAAGTAAAAAAAATTATTCTTGATTTCTGAATAAAATGATTAACGAGAAAATTAATTTCATTGTGGTAAAAGCGTGTGGGGTGCTTTGTACTACATTTTTACTCTAACTCAGCATTTCGGAATAGAACTAGTAAGGAATTATAAAAATTAATATAAAGCCCCCACGCTTTTACCCCAATGACATTAATTTTCTCATTAATCATTTAATTGTTATATTAAGAATTATTTTTTTACTTTTTAGTTCGATTTAACATAAAAGCGTGTTTTTTAGTTTTTTTAAATTATAATTTATTTTTTATCCATTTTTCATGTCTGAAATTCTGATTTAAAAATTAATTTTCATAACAAATAACAATATATTGTTTTGTTATTTTTTCATATATTTTCTTTTGCAGCAGTTAAGATTCATTGGGATTTCACATTTGTTTTCATGCTTATCTCGAATTATTAAGAGCTATAAAAGAATGATTACCTAAAAATTTACCAACACATAAGTGAAACACTTAACATAACAAGAGTACAAAAAATGAAAAATATTCTTAGATGCCATTCGAATTATGATTTGGAACTATGTCTTTACCTCTTCTACTTTTCCAGTTTTATTGCAATACTGGAATCTAGCAGCTGAATACTACATATAAAGATGGACTATTAAAAAAAATTTTTTTTACATGGGTACTTATAATACATGTACATTTGTGGTAAAATTATCTACAAGGGATATTTTAGCTATAAAAACAATAATAGAACCAGAAATGTATAAATGCATTGAATTTGAAAGCTCTTGGGTGCATTAATTTCTTAAATTTGGCGTATAAAATTTTGAGAATACAATGTCTAATATTATTCATGTAAAATTTGTAAATGTAAGGATAATCACGGGGAAAATATTTTCATCTGGAATCACAGTAATCAAAATTAAACATGTACTACCATTATTAATACTTTAAGGGAACATGATACTCTATTTACACAAAAAATTTTAATTTAATGACTTTCATAATTTTTTTTGGTTGCCTCCTATATGTATGCATGATGAAAAACAGATTTTTGTGCTCAAAATTACATAAAAACCTAACCATTTAATTTTTTAATGGGAAACTTATGAAGTGATTTTAAAATGCTACTCCTACAAAATTTGACGTACATATATGAAATTTGATTTACAAGTACGTCAAACTATGTATAACATGGTATAA
This sequence comes from Trichonephila inaurata madagascariensis, assembly GCA_019973955.1. Classification (NCBI taxonomy): domain Eukaryota; kingdom Metazoa; phylum Arthropoda; class Arachnida; order Araneae; family Nephilidae; genus Trichonephila; species Trichonephila inaurata. The sequence goes on along the minus strand of BMAV01011458.1, from coordinate 42,601 downwards.
CTATGTATAACTTGGTATGGGTTTTGAGATAACATGATTGGTATTCGCACAATACTTTTTATGAATGCTTATTGAAAATTCCTTAAAAAATATGTAAATTCAAAATTTAATTATTTTTTTAAAACTAACAAGGGGAGGGCAGGACTAAGGAAATTCATTTGGGATCGAGACTTGGTTTAATAGTAGTACTCTTTTAGGGTGTTCACCCCTCAACGTAATTCCGCCGAATGGCCAGTCAATTCAGAGAAATCCAACCTTTGAAATTCATGCTTAGCTTAGCTTTCATACAATTAAATTTTAATTTTATGCAACAAGATCATAGCTTGATTGGTAAATCGTCTGCTTTCTATGCGAGAGGTTAGGGTTCGATTCCACGCGTGATCAAGGTGGAAATTGGTCGAGGCGGTTCGTGCAATTGTAAGTCATGCACATTTGTTTTGGGTTATTGTTTGTACAAATATTTGACAACTAATGCAATGTACTGTCTACTTTGAATAGGGGGCCAGGACCTCAAGTCTTAAGTTGTCCCAGCTGAGATACGAGAATTTTGTTTTAGTTAGTTCTCTCTTTGCTGCATCAAGAGTTTGTGGATTGCTTTTGATTCACGAGTGAAAGTACATGTGAGTTTAAAGAGAAGAGCTTCGAAAGATTCCCAACAACATTTGATCACAAAATCAAGACTTGAACCTAAAATACTTTCAGATATATACTTTACAAAGCTATCACAGGTAGAAGCTGTAATATAATAATATATTGACTTTTCCCATTAAAGTATTATCTAATTAAAACCTTAGAACAGTGCTTCTCAAACTTTCAATATTTACAACTCAATTTTCCACTCCCCATACAAAATTTGTATTGAATGCAATAAAAATGTTCTTTGACGCTGAAGCAACAATACAAAATTAATTATAAACAGTACAAATTATCAAGGTAAGTATTTAGTTTCATAAACGCTACTTTTAAGTAATAAACAGTTCAAGTTACTTTTAAGCAATAGAATAATTATTCCTTTATAGGATAATAGAGTACCTGGTCAGCAGCCTTTAAGACCCTCTAGTAGGGGGGGGGTCTTGGGAGATGCAATTGTTCCTTTCCAATTTTTAAATTGGAACTGATAGCAAAATCCATCTGTTCCCACGAATTTTTACAGTCTTAAGTAGAAAAACAAGTGAAGTCCTTCAGGATCTCTCAAATGTGATATTTTCCTATTTTTACCAGTAATGTTCAACCCTATCAGCAATGATCAATCCCAAGAAAATACTTTACCTGGAATCATTTCAAGAAATGAAACTCTTTCACTGATCCACTTGTATCACTAAATGCTTCTGTTCCAAAAAGTGAGCCATACTGTGAAGTCCACAAGATCAACACAGTAAGGTTCACCATTTAGAAAAAAAGCATTCAAATCAAAATGCTGTAAAACACCCAAAAAGGAGGAAGTATTAATTTTTTGAAGCATATATATATATATATATAACAAGAATATATTTAAATGTAGAGACCACCTTATAAAGTAATATTTAAAACTATGATCAGTAACTCCCGTTTTGCATTAAAATAGAAATAATAAAAACAAATTTTCTAGAATTAAAATCTTATAAATTGTAGTATACTGCAAGAGGCTAACTGCAAATTTATAAATTTAAATGCATCAAAAATAAGTAGAACTTTAAATAATTTTATCACAGCTTTTATATAATAACTACAGTATGACAATATAATTTATACTACAAATTTTTAGTCTTACTTCTACATTTCACACAAGGCTTACTTGAACTTGAATCCTTTCCCCAGATTTCTCAACCGTGAGCGATTGTGGTTTGATTAACATTTCAAGTCTAACAAAATGGTTATTAATGTAGTTATTTCATATTGATTACTAATTCTGAAATGCAATAGCAATTAATAAAATGTATTAATACATTAATGTACTTGTATTCCAAAAGAAGAACTAAAAACATAGTTTTACTATACTAAGTCAATCTTATAATTCATTCCAAAGAATAAATGTTTATTTGAATGTATTTTAAAGACATGCATCTTCTTTCTCTATATAATTGAAAACATCTAAGAAAAGCTTTTACTAATGAAACTTTTCAATAGAATCCATTTCCAGCAAATTCCTTTCTTTCACTCTCTTTATACTAGCAGTACAGAGGATAGTTTCCCCATTGGCATTATTTACAATTCTAAGCATTAAAAAAAGAAAACTTCATATTCCAAGATATAAGTAAATCCATTACTGGTACAATTAAAAAAAGAAACAGAAAAAAAGGCAAAATTGTACACACCATTAATTAACATCTTAAACACAGGCATGTAGGTATAAATAAACAGAGTAAACTTCAAGTAGTAATACAGCTGTACAAATAGGCTGTTGTGGCAACATGTTATTCAACTTGATATTTCACTCTTAAATTTTACAAAATGTAAGAATTTCAAAGCTTAATAAGTGTACTGTAGCCCTATACAGATGTTTCATAACAAGAATATTAAAGGATTGTGATCTCCATGAGGGTATGGTAATCTTAAAAAAAATTTCAGTTAATTATTTAAGACTTTTAAATAAGAAACAGCAAAATTTAAATTTATGATAGTCCAACCAATTTTTAAAATTACAAACATTTTAAATTTTATAAAACAAATGATATACAAATATTTAAAATTTCCCACTTAAGATTTTTTTAAAAAAAGAAAATTACTTGGAGAAGACTACTGTTGTATTGATTTGATTTATAAAACTCTCACACTAAGGTAAAATTACAGACACATATATAGTTACAGGTAAGAAACTAATAGCTAGCAGATTTTATTGAAAAAAGAACTAACTCAACATAATATTTAGACAAAAAAAAAAGATTACACATGCAAAAGTTAATTAAATTAGAAGTTGACATCAAGACAAAAAGCAACCAATAACTATTGAGTAAATGAATGCTGTAAAATTTGTGGCTTCTCTTTATATATACATGCAAACTTTTAAAGGCATAGAATTAGCACTTTTTTCTGATGACAACTATTCTAAAAGTGTATGATATACTAACAATTACATTTTTTCTTCAAATAGGTAACACCTCCATCCCCCCTCCTGCAGCCTCATATATCATAAATAAAACTAGATGTTCAAAAGGGTTCCATTACATTTGTTACCAAGTTGTCACATTTAAACCCACCCAAAAAAAAAATGAGTTGACAACTATTTTTTCTCCAATGAAATGCCCAATCAAATTTGGAATTGAAAAAATGACATTTTGAATCAAGACATTTTGCCAGATCCAAGTAAAACAACACACAAAGAGATATACGCAATCTATCAATACCACCATTAGATGCTGCTGAAAAAGAATCTTCTTTCGTGCATTTTATCATACGCTCTTTCCAAATAAAAGCTAGTTCACTATTCACAGCAGATATTTTAATACTTGAACATCAGTACTGCTCAGCAATATTTGGCTTTGGAAATATATTTTCCAGCAGAAGTCAAAGGAACATTATGATCAACAAGAAAAACGTACAAACAGTACGTCAGCTCTGGTTACATTTGTCTCAACATTTATGAAAAACAATCAATTTTGAGCAACTGCTCCTTTAGTTTCTCAATCACAGCATACTTTCGAGTTTCCACATGTTGGGCAATATATCTGAGACAGGGAGAAATGCGTATTTTCAGTGTGACATATATGTCAAAATGTTGTGTCTTTTTTACCCCCTTTAAAGATGTAGTAAAAAAAACCAAATTCCTTTCTAAAAGTCTTGAAGGGTTTAAAAGTAAATTTTGCCTTTGTTAGACAGCTTAACAGAACTATCAAGCTAAGATCATTCAGCAATATTTAGCATTAAGAATACAAATATCTGCAAAGTACAAAGTGAATGGAGATCTAGAAAGTTGCTAGAGGTAAAATTTTTTAGGCTAATATCTCTCGCTGCTCATCCCGCGATTTCTATGGACAACGTAGATGTAGCAAAATTTGCGCAACCCACTATTTTTACAGGTATGCATTTTTCTGACTATTAACTGCTGCAACCTGTGCTGCTCTTGTTTATGTTTTCATTTATGTTTTTATATTCATATTTTAATGATCTAGTTCTATATTTTAAAATAAGAATTCTTATACAAATTTTTTTTGTATTTTTAACTCTAAAATGTAGATTTGAAATACATAATACCTGTTGTAAATTAAATTCTTTAATATAGATGGCGCTGCAAGTCAGCAAAGAGTATATATACTTTGTTTGGCTTGTAGAGGTGTGGTTCTGTTTACGTAATGTTCTTTGTGTAATGTCTTCTATGTGTGTTTGTCCAACAAACAAAAATTAACTAAAGATGGACTTGGACAAATTACTTCAAACATCACTGAATATGATCGCCTAACTGACCCATGGAAATTAGGATTTAAGGAAAAATACATTAATACCATACGTATTTTTTGATAAAATTATGCAGCGAGAGGGTTGACAAAATCTTGCCTAAGAATCTGAAACCAAAAGTTAAAATACAAATGCAGGAGGAAAGAAACAATTTTTAAACACTGAATTGCAATAAGTAGCATGGTTTCACCACCTTATTTTTCAGTTTATGTGAATATAAAACAATAAATAGTCAGCAGACTATGGAATTTTTGTGAAATGTAAAAAAGTGAATGATCGCAGATCAAAAACATAAATAAAAACTAAAAGGTGTATATATATATGAAATTATAGGATGTGAAAGATTTTATTTAAAAATAAATTTTGGGGTAAAGTTGTAATTAACACACCAAATTTAATTGACCTCATTTTGAAGTACTTGAAATAAACTATTTTTCAATCTTTACTATTAGCTCATTCTCTCTAAATTTATTTATATATTTATCTTGTTCAAATTTTCAATCATTAATAAAATACTTTATTCATCCAATCAAGTTCAAATAAATTTTTTTAAATTTGTAGTGGATGACACTTTATGTTAATACAGTTTTTTCAAACAAATTACTGGTTTTGGACGCCCACTTAGAATTGTCTCTATTGTTGTAACAAAGTAACTGTTAAAACAAAGACAAAATTGGCGTAGAAAACCTATTTTTCAGCCTAACTAGCCAAATTGGGTGTGCATTGTTACAACAATGCAGACAAATCATGCTCCTTTTTTCAATTCCTACTAATAGTTCACTTTTTCCTTATATATATATATATTTTATTCAAATTCTCAATCATTAATAAAATACTTTCTATTCATGCATTTTTTTATATTACTTGTTCAATTGAGTAAGTATACAAAACTAAAAACTTTCTCATGTTATACTTTATAACTAAAAATGATTAAGTAATCAGATTTATTATTTTGCTGTGTTCCAATGCAAAATTTAGACATATATTGAAATCTTTTCAAAATTAAATGGTGCTTAATAATCTGAAATGGAATTTCAAGGGTATAGGTGTGATAATATTGAAAAGAATCTTTATAGTTCCCACAAAAAAGTTACTTCCCTTCCACAATTATTAAGATGCTTTTATAATTTTGTTAATGTTATCGTTCACACACATTAGATCAGAAAAACTTTCAAAATGTGACGCACTACATTTAGAAATACAGTGTAACAAAGAAACAAAGTTTCTACAAAAGCATTCAAATACTCTTTGGCAGTTATAATGAGAAATTAGGGAATTTGTTAAGGGTGTCATCAAGGTATAAATTGAACTTTACTTTGCTATCATTATAACTAGGAGGGTAACTTCCTAAAACAGTAAATGTGAAATGAAGATATTTTTAGAAATCTTACCCCTTGCACATTTCTCGCCAGATAATTTTTTAATCTCTTATATAAACCTCCTAAACCCCAAACTATTTAACGCAATCATAGAATTTCTAATGGAAAAACTTTTTATTGATCAAGATTTCATTTTGAGTAATTTTAGAAAACAATGAATTCAACTTTTCACCAAAAAAAAAGGGACTTTTATTAAGCTAAATCTTACAGACACAAATGTAAGCTTTATCCTTATATTTTTATAAATATGCATGGCTGCATATCTAGTTTTAATATAAAATTTTTTATTTCATTCTGATTTAGCTCTCATAATACAGCAAGCATATTCAGAATATAGTATTGCATTTTAAGTAAACCCATCATTTCCTTTTCTCTCTACAAGCCAAGGTTTCAATCAAGGAAAAACCTCAATACAAAGGCAGTACTAGACTATAACCAAGCTCTTTTAATTATGAAATATCTGAAAGAATGAGTAGTAAAATGTTATCTTCCCAATTAAAATATTAACACAAGCATTTCTTTGGATCATCCAAGCAAATTGCAATCTTTGATGAAATTATTATAATTTAGGAAGTGAAAAGTTAAAAGATTTAACTATATGCTCCACTAAACTTCACGATAAACTACCGAATTCACCAAAAATTGGGGAATAGATTTACTTAGCCTGTTGAATTTGTGTGATCACAAGTACCTAAAGCAATGTTGCCCAGGGGATTAATAAAAAAAGCACAATCCCGGTCTCTCAACCTTTAATTTCCTGCTATTTTTACTTTGCATACAAAAGTTAAGAGCTACTAGAAGATATACTCTATGGCAGAGATTAGCCTAAATAAAAGTGGTAAAAGGCACATTTGTGTTTCATGGCATGTTTCAGGAGAATGGGGTAAAATGACCCCTTTTAAAAAAAATTATGTAAAATTTGTAGCAGTTTGATTTTGGAAATATTTATTTAGCTTCCTGCATTTTTTATACAAATAAAAAACTGGAGTACTTTCATCATATGTTTTAACAGCAAAAAAAAGGCAGCTAACCACTATCAAATTCTTTTTTACCTTTAGGTATTCTCTATTCACTGCGAAATAAAGCAAAAAATTTTTTATTGATTGGCTTTTATTATTTTTTTTACTACATTTGCATTATATAAATATACATCATTATCAGCAGTTTCTTAGAATATTTCTTGTGCATGTTTTCTTAGCTTGAATGTGTGTATCGGACACTTCCAATTACCCAAAGAAAAATTTTTATATGCTTTTATTGAAAAAATTCCCAAATCCCTTATAAATGCAGATAATCCTTTATATTACCATATACTAATAAGCTTTAGAGTACATTCATTGATTATTTACTACGAAATAAAAGGATTCCAACAATAGGTTATACTTGAAATTGAGACAAAACTGAAATATTTATTGTAACTATGCTTTGTGGTTAGTAATAAATGAGCAATTTATATTGCATCAAATTGTTGAAAGAATTTTTTTGTACATTTGTAATTTTTTTTAATTGTATTCTGGGGAGGTGAATTAACCCCATTATACAAATTATACATCTGTTCATACTTACTGCTCAAACTGTAGTTTCTTTTTGTCGCAAAACTTTTTTCTTGGCACCCCTCTTCAGCCACTTTATAACCCATTTTTACTAACTATACCTAATGTATAAATAAATTTATAATAGCATCACAAAAAACTTTTTATACAGTAAGAGTACTCCAGTGATACTCAACATGCGACCCGCTAGCCTTTTCCAAGTGGCCCAGTCATGGCCCATTGCACTAAGAAATTCAGTTACTGAAGAACAATGTTCTAAAAATTTAGCAGGAAATTTTATCAATCAAGAAATCAAATATGTCAATTTTGCTATCATTTTTTTTAAAGTAGAATGTAAGCAAGAGGCTTGGTAATGAATGAAAGGAAATAAAAATTCTCATAACTCGGTAAAAAATACATAAAAATGAATATTTGTGTGTGTGCTTGATCGAAAAGTTAATGTAGTATTAAAGTAAAAGCCAAAATGAGTTTTAATGCTTTTTCCAATGTTGCTTTGGTCTTATAGTTTGTTTTTTCTATTGTCTGCATGTTGCGGCCTGCGTAAAATACCTGTCATGTGTATGCAGCCCGGCAGGAAAAAAGGTTGAGTACCCCTGGGTCTACTCTAATACTATGTTTATTACGTTGAGGAAGAAGCCATACAGGCCATTTTCATGTCAACAGCCCAATACAAAAACTGGCCTTTTTCTTACTATACTTTTGTGTGTGTGAGAGAGAGAGAGCCTTTATTAAAATAAAGCTGTACACTCTTTACGTTACCATCTAATTACCACTAAGAATTACATTATATCTACTAAATTGTGATTTTATCCATAGGTAATTTGAAGGAGTATTTAATGTAATCTATTAATTTTGTTTGGTGTTTTAAGATTTTAAAACAAAAAGACTAAAAATTCCATCTAATGTATATTGCAAGAATTATATAACTAGAGTTAATTAAAAATTAATCTCAGTTCAATTCAAAGGAATTTACTGAATATGTTTAAGAAGCAAGATTTTAATCCAAAGAATATCTCGGTTCTTTTTACATCACAGTACATTTTTTTCATACCGAAGCAAAATTTGGAAGGACAATTTTTAAGTAGATAATTATTTGAACATGCAGTGATGACACAGTAGAATTAACAGTTTTAACGCTCAGAAATTTAAAAATTTAATTTATAAAGCAAAATTAATTTTCTACGTAAAATTGGATAGAAAGCATGAAATTGATCAGACTTGAATCCCACTGAAAACTTCCTTCTTGATAAGATAATGAAATTAAAAATGTTCTTAATTAGATTGAATTACATAAATATGACAGAAAAAAGTTAAAAAATTAGCATTTCTCAATTTAGCCACAGCATTGTATACATAACAGCATAAAATAAAAAATAAAAACCATTAACCAATTCATCAAATGAAAAAATGTTACCTAAGAAAGTGAGTTGTGGAAAGCCATTCCCTCGCACTGAATGCACCAACTTGAAAACAAAACCTTGTTCATAATTCGTATTCGTTTATTAAAATTTGGAGTCTACCTTTTACAAAAGAACAGCAGAGTTCCCAAAAATACAGAAACATTCCATCAAAAAAAGAATATTCACAAATAAACAATAGAAATTATTAACATGAAGGAACAAATGCTGTAACTAGCCAATTGAAATCTTAAAAGGTACATAAGAATCAAAAATGAATGTTAACTGAAAAAAAATTCATTTACAGTTGGTCCAAAGAACTTGCATCTATCTAATAGGGAAGTAATCAGTCAACAAAACTGAAACATATTGGAACAATTACCAAAAAGGCTGTGAAAATTGACAAGTCTTTTCCCAAAAAAGAAAACCATCAGAAGAGTACTTATATGCAGCAATACTGAATGCAATTAAGATGTTAGTGACACCTGAATAATGTAATTATTAGAGCTCACATTTAGTTTTTTGTAAATATACTAAATTTTTCTAAATCCATCAATTTTATTGCCAACAAGCTAACACAGAAGCAGCATACGTATGGAAATGTCATTCGACGAAATTAGTGAACAGCATATGTGAACATTAAAATTTTTGTCAAGTTCAATTATTTGATATGATCATAAAATTTATCAAAAAGAACCAAAAAAGCCCTTATTTTTCAAAAGAAAAAATAACCTGGTATGATAGGATGTACCAATAAGTGAAATTTTTCTAAAACAGAATCTTAGAACTCCAGTTACAAGGATCTGATACTTATATAATTCAGATTACTCCCAATTCTAAACATTTAATTTAATAAAATATAATGTAATTTATTGAGAAACACTAAACTTTCTGAAAAATATGAATTTTTGGATATAGTTGCCAGATCAGTAAGTTAGTAGAATTAATAATTTGAAGGAGTGCTTAATGAATTATACCCGAGAAAGGAAGTATTTTGATGAACTATGCAAAAATTTTCAAAAAGTTTAATGTAATTTGAAAAGTGGAGATTAAGAATCTTCTCACAAGATAAAATAGAAGGGAACGTGAAATAAATGATAGTCAGATCATATTTTCATGGAAGTGCTGAAGAACAAAAAAGCAGAACAATTAGATCTGCAATTTTAGCTCAATCTCAACTAAAAAGCCACAAGAGAATTTTAAGGATGTGAATTGCAACCTTAAAATTAACACCTCTGTTCAAAGTTTTATAGTGAGTTACAGCACTAGAAAAAATATTTAAAAATTTTTTGTCAATTCCAACTTTGAATGGATGAATAGAAAATATTTAATTCACAGTTGAAAATTTGAACAAGATATATATACTGTAAAATCTGGCATATAACGCACATCTATACATTCAAGCTGAATTTTTTAATCTTTACATATATTTGCTGTATAACCCACAACCCCTTCTTTAAGAAGAAATCTAAAATGTTTAAAATACATTGCTCTTATGTTTTGAAGACGTTCAGTCATTGTATTATCCCAGACTTTCGAAAAAATAGTATACCTCTAGAACTACAACTCTTTTCGTTCATAGGGCCAGTCGTTTTTTTTAGATAAAACAGTATTTTGATACATAGAAGTAACTTTTTTTTATGCTCATGTTTTTTGTAATTTTTAAAGCTATCGTTTTTATACCCGGCATATAACGCGCTCCCCTACATTTCGATTTTATTTTTTGTGTTAAAAGTGTGCGTTATATGCCAGATTTTACGGTGTATATATACATATATAGGGAAAGAGTGAACTAATAGTAATTGAAAAAAGAGCATGATTTGTTTGCATTGTTGTAACAGTGCACACCAGGTTTGACTGAAAAACCAGTTTGTCACTGTTTTAACAGTTGCATTGTTACAAGGGAGATGAATCTATAAGTTGGCGTTGAAAACCATTAATTTAATATAACTAATATTTGAAAAAACTGTATTAACATGAAGTGTTCTCCACTACAAGTTTAAAAAAAATTATTTGAACTTGATTGGATGAATAGAGAAAGTATTTTATTTACGTCTAAAAATTTGAACAAGATATATATACAAATATATATATATATAGGGAAGAGAGTGAGCTAATAGTAGGAATTGAAAAAAATTGAAACAACGTATCAATGTTATTTCAAGTGTATATAGCATGTATATCTAGAAGATTTGCTTTACTATCTGGAGTAGTCACTTTACTTAGGATAAGTCTTTAAACAGAAAAGGATATTTTTCAAGTAAAATGGACTCGGATATAAAAACCAGTCTTAGATGGGTAAACAATGAAAATGAAGACGTCTGATTATGAATATGCATTAGAAGAATAAAATTGATATAACAACTTCCAAATGAAGTATACCACTTGGTGTACTAAACTTAAACTCAGTAGTGCAACAGCCCATGAGGGCCAAGGCCTAATGTATCCATCTCAGTTTTCATGACTTGGGCACTGAGGTGTGCGAGTGAACGAATGAATATTAATGTTGCATTGTTCAGCTACTGATACTACAAGATTCACAATAACTGATGCTACAGGATTAATCAACCTAATTTCCCTATTTAGGTGCAGGCGAATCTGATTAAGTCCAATAGTTCTGCACTTGATTCTGGAAGAGTCTAATTTTAGTCTCATGGGTGTAAAAATTACTAAAAGCCAGCAACCAATATTAAACTGCATGAAGACCATATTAGTATTTAGGATCAATCATGCTAAACACTGCTACAAGGTTTTCATTGAAAAGTTTCAAACAAAGATCCTTTTCAATGTAATCACATTAAATAAAACACATGGCAAGTAAAACTTCTTTAAAAATCAATAGATTATTTCAAAACTTAACTCAGTGGTGCAACAGCCCATGAGGGCAAAGTTGTGGACGAGAGGTGCCCATCTCAGTTTTCGTGATCTAGGAGCAACAGATGTACCGGTCAGGTGGTCAGTTTGTTGATCATGTGGCTTGCAGATACAATACCACCAAAGCTACTGTGTCGTAGATAATTGAAATATATTTGTGTACAAGCCAAGTATGAACTTCGAAGGCTATTTTCACTGAATTGACTATCCATTTGGCACTAATATTTTGAGGGATGTACACCCTAAAAGGAAAACTATTACTCTAAGTCTTGCCCCAAATGAATTTCCCATGCCATATTTGAAAAATAGAGAAAAAAATTTCACCTAATCATGAGATGGGTGTATATATATAAAAAAATAACATGCAACAACGTAGAATGTCTTAAATGATTTTATAAATAAGTTTTTAAAAAATTTTTTGAAGTCTCATTTTTTTTAAATTCAAATTTCAAGAAACAGAATACTTTATAATCGAAGGTAAAATCTAATTTTACTTAAGTGATTGAAGAAACTTAAAAGGCAATCAACTTCTCAATATTTGTCCATGAAACTTTTCCACAGTAACCTGATATTACATAAATCCTTTCAGAGATACCTTTACCTACAATATATTCTTATGAACCCTTGAAAATGGCATGAGCAAAAAACTGCCCATGCTTAGCATCATGTGAATATGAGGACCCCGCACACACACATCACCAGACTTTTTCCTCTCAAATATGACATTTCACATCTGTGTGTGTATATATATATTCCATTCCTTTATGTAAAATTTTGCTCAAAATCTTTTTCACTAATATTTAAACTAACTTTTTTTCATGAAGTTTATAGAGAACTACTGAAATGTTATAAGAAAATTTAAAGTTCTAAAGCAGCAAAGAATTCTGATAAAAATGCTGCTACTACTAACCACCACTCTCCTACTTGTAGATTTTTATATAAAAAGTTTGGAAGCATGTATGAAATAAATTAAAGATGCACATAAGATTCACCACCAATAGAAGTGAGAAAAACATTCTGTATTTTGTAACATGCTTGCCACCCATCCAGTAGAGATGATCCTGTGTTGGAATCGCAGAGAAGGCATGGATGTTTGTAAATGTATAGTGCTTTTGCTGTGTGGGGGTACACTAAGTAGTCAATGAGCTGCACGACCTCTCGTGAGGTTGGTGGAAGGGGAAGTGGGAGGCTCCTGACCACCACCAGGGTGTTTGCCCTCAAAATTGGGGTGGAAATGAGCAAAATCATACCGTCACATGCATGGTGCTCAAAGCTAACGACAGGCGCAAAAACATAGCCCTTGGCCACAATGAATATCATGGGCCTCGATCTGGCATTTGCCGATCATTTGGCATACACATAACATGCTTAGCTTAGAAATGACACTGAAGAAGTCTATATTTTATTAGATAATTAGGAATATTTTTCAAGTTTTTATATTTTTCTTTCTAACCAAGTGGGCAATATTTAATATAATAAAATATTTCATAAGTTAATTTTAGTATATGAACTATTTAGCTGCATATTTTCATGGATTAGTATTTTGATTGGCAAGTTGTGAACTAAATCCTCATCCCATACAGTACAAAAAGCTTCATAAAATTACTCTATATCTCCAATTAGAAGCTTCATTTATGTATTTCTCTTTGAAAATTTGCATGCAGAAATTTATATTCCATTTTGCATGCTATGTATAAGCCTACCTTTAACTTTCAATTTTTCTTTGCCTCCGGTATAAATGCGATGAAAATTGCTATATATAAGAGTATGTTCTTATAATTATAATCTTGAACACAACATCCTTTGAGTGACAGTGGTTAATAGTGAAAGCACCTGTTCAAAACTTTTCAAGTATGAAAATTACAGCAATTTAATAAATAGTTGAGATTGTTTACCTTTTAATGAGATAAAAACATTGCTACAAAATTAAATGTTTTGAATTCATTTAATATATAGTATTCTGCAGCTAAACTTTATATTTCAAGGATGCACAAGAGCAAAAAAATATAAAATCCACAGAAAATATTTAACTTATTAATCTGGTCTTGAATAACTTCGAAATACTCTTTATCCTATGAAGATTCATGTAAAGCACTTAGATTTATGACTATTTCCTTGGTGGTTACAATAAAACTTTTCCCTACAGATATAGTGGGTTTCTATACCAGTTGTGATGCTTTAAATCAGCTCCGCAAGGATCACTTCTTGGGGATTTTAGATGCATGGAATGTGTGAAGGGTGCAATAAAACAAAAACATTTGTCAATGAATAATGTGCACACATCTTTCACAGAACATGCACATTTTCTAGTTAAAGTCTCTGAAACCTTTTATTCTCTTTTAGCTTCCCTCAAAGAAAAATCTTACTTTCATTATATATATATAGTCTTTTCCCACTTTATGCGTATTCTTTACCGTTTTTGTAGTTCGAATCATACACAATTTGATTTAATGAGATTTTCTTAATATTGTTCTAATGATTAGGATGAACTTTACAAGAATAAGTTAAAATTGCTTATGTTTACTATGCATGGGAATTATTTCAATGCAATTAGGAATCTAGTAGTACAAAGAATTTAATTTTACAATTTATTGTTAAGATTTTTAGGCTTCAAAATACTCTACAAGATATAGACTTAAGTATTTAAATATTTTGTGGAGTTACGCATTCTGATAATCAGGATGATAACTTTAATGTTCATTTATTTATATTTCATAAAAATAACATTTTCAACAAAATTTTTATTAGTTTTGGAACATTTTTTCAATGTATTCATGTAAAAAGAAAAATCTATTATCAAAGTTCATATACAAAATTTGTTAAAAAATACGTAACAATTGTTTGTTTAACGATTATGTAACCCAAAGCCTCTCAATGATGTAGAGTAGTGGTCCCCAACCCCTGGGCTGTCTGAGGAACTTTAAATTAATTCCATTTTATTAACTGCGATATTCATCTCAGATTTATGCGATTTTCCACGGAAATCAGTTTATATTCCTTGTTAAATCATTTTATATTCATTTTTGATGTAACTATTTTATTCTGAAGATACACATTTAAATACAATAAAATTAAAAAATTATTATAAATCAAAACAATCTAAAATATAAACAACCAATATCCCACCCAATTAAAGTTATCAATTGTTGACCGGCCCATGGTGATAAAAAGGTTTAGCAACAACGTTGTAGAGGAGCAGTAATTTTCACAATGAAACTACCTCTCCTGAAACATGCAATACTTAATTTTTTTAAGTGCAAATAACTAATCCAAAAGCAATTTAAAAAATATTACCATAGTAAAAATGTGCCCCATAGAGGGAAAATATAGATTTAAAAAAAAAGAGAAGTTTAAAGTCAAATTAATCTGGGATTAAATATAAACTTTATTATAAAAATGCAACAAATTTGTTTTGCAGTTTGTAATAAATGTCAATTACTTATATTTCAAATCATTTAAAAATTTTCCAACCAATTAGAAATAATAAGCATACGTATTTTGAGACTCCCCTGTTTTCCTTATTATATGTTATTATCATTAAGATGGCTTTTCATACTACCTTTTTGCAT
Source organism: Trichonephila inaurata madagascariensis (assembly GCA_019973955.1). Classification (NCBI taxonomy): domain Eukaryota; kingdom Metazoa; phylum Arthropoda; class Arachnida; order Araneae; family Nephilidae; genus Trichonephila; species Trichonephila inaurata. The sequence continues at coordinate 27,458 of BMAV01011458.1, read as the reverse complement.
GTTCACATTAGTTTCAAAGCATATTTAATGAAATGATACAAACAATCTAAGTGCAAAAACTAAGCACACAATTTTAAAACATTTAATTATTTTTCAGATAACAACTCAATGTTACAACGTACATATAAAAAAAATTATACGGAAGGGTTACAACTTTATCCTTTATTCCATCGTTCAACTTCCAATATGAAAACAAGTGCTATATATTGCTTTACATCTCTTATTAAGAAAAAAAATTAAAGAATTAACCTGTACAGGGCTTTCTCAACACATATGTGCGCAGTCACTATCTTCCCTCCAACCCACAGTATCATCATCTATTTAAATTTTAAAATTTTGATTTTTTTAAACACTAAATGACAGTTGAAGTCTCCTATAAATAAAAATATTTCAGAGTTTTCACCTTCGATATGCACTCTTAAGCTTTTTTAAATCTGTGATCCAGGGTTTTTTATGAAAAGAAACAATTGCACATTCTTGGCTCTTTTAAGAGAATGGGGACATTTATTATGCTCTGTTTATATCTTGAAATTGGGAAAAAGATGGAAAACTTTTTAATTTATGCAAGAGCTTGTATATTTAGAGATCAGTTTTATTTCAGTCTATGACAGAAACAGTGAAACATTAAATGAGATTGAGATTTCATTAGTGAACTAATCAGATAGTAAGACAGAGAAAAGCAATTTTTTGAATATAAGCAGTAAAGAATCAATGCTATTTAGGTGACAGTGAAATAAGTTGATTATGTAGATTATAAGGTGGACAATTAAATTGCATGTCCCGAATGTTTTAAATTCTCTCATGTTCAGCAGTTTCTACCATATTTTTTTTTAAATATTCATATGCAAAGTTGGAAATTTATCATTTTCTGAAAAAATAGAATTTTAAAACCATTTTAAATTAGCAAATTTTTTAAAGAGTGCAAAATTTTTATTGCAGTACATTCAGATATTATAAGCTGTACATTTATATATCTTACAAAGCAGTATATAATGATTTTATATGAATTTTTAAATGAAATTGGGTATAAATGAATAAAGCCTGATCCTGTGCACATGTTATACTCTCCGAACAGACTGGTTTGGGGTGGGGTGAGCTTTCTATAGCCCAGGACAGATAAAGAGAGCATAGTTTTTTTTTCTGTAGAAAATTTCCATATTTTTACATCTAAATACATTGATAACTTATGAGGCCTATGTAATATTCCGTTCAATATGTTCAATGATTATATGATAAATTTTAATTTCTATAACCAACAAGCAAATTGTTCCAACTCTTAAACCTTATCAAGTTTTTAAATTTATAAACTGAAGAAAATATTTACCTGTAAACTGATGTATAACTAACTTTTTGCATTAACTCTACGTCAATATAAAATTGCAGAATATGTATCAACATTTATGCTTAGTAAAGAGTTTTCAAAAATTAAAGTAGAAAGTTTGATTTTCTTTTTAAAATTATTTAAGAAAAAACCACAAACACTAAAATTAGTGTTTAGTGTAAAAATAATCATGACTTATTCAGTGCATGGCAAATTTTAAACTAATTAACAATGAAATATAAATTAATGTTTTAGTATGGTATAAAGCAATACAAAGGCCATTGGAAATAATTCACAAAATTTTATAGAATTCCTATTATGTAGACCAGGGGTCAGCAACTTATAGCACGTGAGGTGCTAGTTTGATATCAAGGGTAATAGCACCAAGTTGCAGTTTATGTTCGATAAGATGGGCGATAACATTACAATATGGTTACCTTAATATTTTTATCGTCTGTCGATGTGGTTGTCATGGGGATAACCTATATTAGAAATAACTTATTGGTTTTTTCCGCTATAACCCTAAATTTAAATTTTAGGCGATTACCCTATTTTCCTGTATATAATGCAGTTATGCGTTAAAAAATTTAAATTTTGTGATATAGCGCAGCCCGGGTTATCTGAGAAAAAAAAATTCCCAGATCAGAAAAGCTAATAAAGTTTTGAAAGAAATGCGTTTATGTTTTATAAAATAAATAATAGATAGCTTTCATATTCGCTGGCGTAATTCAACCATAACTAGTTTTTGTCCAATTACATTCAAGAGCAATTTGGTTCCTCGGAAGGAAAAAACAGTTACTAATTAAGCTGAGCCATTTCCAATTTTCTCTTGAATAGAGCTATTACGTCCTTTGAAGTTTTCATCATGTGAAGCGCGTGTAAATTACACTGCAAACTTCAAGTTAAAAAACTGTAGAAGGCTACTGATGTCGGGAAGCTGCAAGGTTTTTCAGCGTTAGAATGAATATTAGGTTTCGGGAGAAAAAAAGAAACCGAAAATTGTGATCGGCGTTAAAGAGCCAAACATCGTGGAAAACTAAACTGGCCAGAATTAGAGGAAATAATAAATAAATGGATTTTAAAAGAGACAATGGGAAAGCAGTATCGATCTTAATTTTTTTGCTGTTAACTTGCTAAATTAAAAAAGAAAGATTTTTTCATTATGCAAAATGTTTTGTTTAACAACTCAAAACATAGATGGCAGTAGAAAAATTTTTTGTTTTATTGAGATTATGAAAAAATTTATCATACATGTTTAAAAAGATGTTTCATAATATTTTTTTTCTGTACAATTTTTTTATTTCCGTTTTAATTATATTGTGTATTTCTTATGTATGTGACACTCATTATGGTAGTTTATATTTTGGATTATTACGAAAACTGCCCGGTTATACAATTTTTTTTCTTTTTTTTACTCTGAAAAAGGTTTTTGGGATAATAAACTGCCCGGGTTTATACAGAAAAATCAGGAAAAAAGTTTCTTATTTCTGTAAAAATTTAACCATTTTTAATGCAATTTTTCTATTGCTTGCATCTTCTGTTTAATGCTATGCTATTTTCGAATATGGATATTTCTAAAATGAGTGAGTACTAGAATATTTTTTTTCTTAGGAGAATAAGTGTTATGCTTTTAATTATCGCTATAAATAATTTTTTTAGTTTAAAACAATTTTTTTACGTGCTTTGTTCGATGCAATTCGTTGAAGGAACTTTCAGTGCAAGTTTCATATTGCAAGTTTTCACTACTTTGTAATTAGAATTCTTAATTTTAACATACATTATGTAATTATTTTATTCATATTGTAATACAAAAATGCAATTATGTGTAATCATAATATTCGTTATTTATAATTATGTTATTTATTTATAACTATTTTTTTGTTGTTTATTTGTGTGTGTGTAGCTGTTCTTATGTTATTTATAATTATGTATGTAATACGAGTAATCTTATGCATTCTTTTTATTATTTTACAATTCGACGATTATTCTTTTTTATAATTACCATTAAATTATATTATTTCTAATAACTTATTATAAATAGTACTATATGAATATTATATATAATTTCAATAAAATATTATATGCTGCTTATAATACTATTATTACATGTTACTTTTTATTACATATTGATATTCATTATTTATTGATTAACCTAAGTTATTCTCAATCTCTTCCTATATCCTTTATTTGAAATACATTTAACAATCTATTTCAAAACAATTCTTTAAAATTATTGTGTATCGTTAAATTACCGCCAGGCCGCCATATTGGATTCCATTCAGCAACAAGCGCTGCTTGGGCGCTCTCTCTATTATATTACCCCCCCTCAATATCAAACTAATTCCGCACATGGTACAATTCTCAAGGACACTCTGCATAACTCAACAAATCTTGTCAATTTTTGAGAGGATGGAAGTTAATAAATATGTAACGGACCTTACTTGGCAAACATTTTCAGAAAATTATGGACATTTAAGTAATTACGAAAAATATGAAAGATAACTGAAAGATAAATTTACATTTTAAAAATTACTGAATGTCACTGATGGATTTGATTTTTTTTCTTTTTTTATGGAGCAAGGACTGTCACTGATGGAGATATAATTGTTTGAAGACAGGAAACTAATTATGTACTCTTCTTTTGGTTCTACATATCTGAAAAATCTTTCTTTATATACAAAATATTTTGAGTCAACAAAGAAATTGTTTAACTGAATGCTCAGAATCGTATCAAACATAAAGTCGCCCCTGATTTAGCGATATGAAAGAAGTCATGCACAAGCATTAGGTCCACATTAAAGTTTTTATTCGACTATTATGAAGGGAAGCACTAAAATATGTCATCTTTCTTTTAATAAATTTTTAAAAATATGTAATATACGTACCATTTGAATTTTTTTATTTTGTTGAATTGTTATATTTTACACTTATTTTTATGTAAAGAAATATCTTTAAATAATGCAAAATGAAAAAATAAAACTGAAAATCTGTACTACTGACCTCTATACTCTGATTACATGCAGTATCGCAGGAATTGAATTATTTCAAAAATGTTCTACCATGTGGCATGTTGAATCACATTGGTCAATTGGTTTGGCACACCATAGCTAAAAGGTTCCGACCCCTGATATAGACCATTAAAGAGAATATGTATACATGATTTCAAAATTGCTTAAAATATGGATGTATAATCAAGACCATTCGTCAGTTAAATTGTTTATAAAACATAAGGGAAGTTTAATGTACTATTAATCCATGAGATCAAAAAGTCGGTAAGAAAAAATATACGAGTTTTAAATCTTATCAATTTTATATCAATTCATCCTTTTTATGAAGAGCAAATTTTTTTAATTCAAGATTAACAGCAATTATCTTCAGGAATTACTCCCATCTAGATATTCATCAAAGCTTCATTAGTGTTAGTAAATTATAATTAGCTTTTGTTGATTTTAAAATCCCAAAAAAAAAATGTTTATTTACTAAAACTTTTAGGATAAAAACTTTAATTTTGCAAATTTCCTTTTGGTTTTAACTTTAACCAAGCAGGGAAATTTTATTTTGAATTAACTTTTGTATTTTTCCCGGTTTTAAAAAAATTAAATATTTTTTTTTTGATGAAAAGCATTTTGAAAATTTTAACTTGTTGTATACATTATTTATCACATTGTTACTTATAATTTTAACCTTTTTTAATTTGAACCAAAAATTCAAAAGGTTTTTCTACAATGTAGGAAAATTTTTTTCCCCTTAAATTTTTCTGTTTCTTATTTTAAAAATGAAACACAGGGACTTTTTTTTAAAAACATTATTTAAATCAAAAAATTTTTTTGGTAATTAGCATTACCAATTTTAATGTTTTTTATTAACATTTTTTACCAATGAGGGGTGGATTCATCCCTACAAATATTACCAAGAAACAAAAAATCCCCGGGATATAAAAGGGACCCTTTTTAAAAGAAAAAAGATCAAAAAAATTTTAAAGGGGGTTGTTCTGGGAAAAAACCCCAAAAGCTTTAAAAAAAAAACAAAAGCACTGGGCATAAAAAATTTCTTTTATATGTATGGCAATACTGTGTTTTTAAAAAGGGAAAGGACTGCCTTTTTTAAGCTAAGAGTTGTAGTTCTAGAAATATGCTATTTTTTCAAAAAATCTGGGATAATACATGGGAAAAAATTTCAAAACATAAAGCAATGTATAATATTTCAGATTTCTTTGTTAAAAGGGGAAAAAGTTAATGCGTTTTTAAAAAGGGTTTGGGTAAAAATTTAAGGAAAAATTCAATTTAAAAAAAATTGCTTTAAAAATTTAAAATTTAAACCTAGAGTTTTGTTTTATAATTCTACCAATATTGATACTTTATAAAATCCTTCCAATACATGACACTTTAAAAGCAAGGAAAAGTAAATTAATTTATTTTCCCAAGATAGTATTTTAAATCTAATCCCAATTTAATAAATGCGTTATTTGAATAGACAACCAAAAATTGTTAAAATATTTTAATGGAAATGTTTCAGAACCTTCTACCTTTTTAATGTATAACAAGTTGTTCCCTACTAAGACTGAAATATATCAGCAAGGTTAATTTGAATCCCACAGAAATGTAAAGAAAGCTGTAATGATGAAAAACTTGGGTAAGAAAAATAAAACGTGTTAATATTATATTTCAATCCTTTTTTTAATTAAGATAGGAAATAATATTGCATTACCTCAGTGCCATTGATTACAATAAAAATAATATACCCAAGTTAATAAATCCCAAGAATCTCCTCATTAAATCCTGATGTAAGACATTTTCATTATTAATTAACCAATGACTTTAAAAAATCAATTTGTTAAAAAGTAAATTCTTTACATTTGTAATTCTCATGTTAGAAGATTATATATTAGTTTTTAAGATGTATCTTAAAAGAGGTTTATGTAACTTATACTAGCAGTATAATTACTGCATGTATCAATCTATGTACTTTTTTTAACACTGCAGTTTCATTTATTTATATAAACTATTTAGTATTATGATAAATGAAATAACAGAATCTTTTATTCAGCTATTTAATATACAGAATAAATATTTCTTGCATGCAGCATTTCAATTAACGTGTTTGAGAAATTAAATTATCTAACAAAATAAAGTTAATATTATGCCACACTCCAAACCTAAATTGACATCAGTAAATGTAGATATGCTTTAATAAAACCATCATAGAAATCAAGTAAAAAATGTAAAAACTTCCTAGAGTGGAATATGACAACAAAAAAAAACTTTTGTTTATGAAAAACATTGTGATTGCTCCTGTAATTATTTCTTTCGCTACAGAAAAAAAGCAAAATTACACACATTTGGATATTTATAAATACCCATAGAACCCTGCCCATAGAAATTAAAAGTTATAATATATTCTTTTGAATCAAATGTATGAAAGAATGACAAAATTCAAATCATTTATAAAACAAAAAATTAATTTTTAAAAATATGTACACTTAACGTTATATGAAAATATATTTTAAAAAGGCTGCAATATCTCAGGCATTACTTAACGAAAATTGTCGCAATCATTTGATGTTTATGAAAGAAGGTAACTTACCTTTATTTTCCTGTTATTGTGATGTTTTTAGCAAATATTTCAATTAAAACGATGCAATTCTTACAAATGCAATCTGACCGATACAGAATTCGATTTGGTACCACAAAACTGATGTAGGATCTAGAGTAAACCATGAAAGGAAAACTAACTAATAGTTAAAACAATAAAGCCACTTCATGTCTTTGATTTATATATTTCAGAATCTTAATCAAACTTCTAAAATTTTTACATCATTACATTAAGATTCAGCAAATAAAAGACTACATAGATATTATAACTCTAGTCTGGAAATATTTCATACTTTAAATTACTCAACCCAAAAACTTAAATGACAAATGAAAAATTAATCTCATTTCCAATCTATTTAATAATTAATATTCAAAAGATATAACACTTTGAAAATAATTTTCATAAAAACTTCATTAAAGTTCAACTAAATTTTAAGGGTCTATGCATTTACACCCAACGATTTCAAAAGCTAATTTCGGATGACATACTAAAAAAGTAAATTTTTTAACTTTTAAATATAGTAAGTAATTAATACACCTCTTATATGTCTTCAGTCTATAAATGCATGAAAAGAAAAGCATGCAAATCATTATAACAAGTCGTAGATGTTAACTTTTTCTTACCAATAGGACACACGAGTGCAAGAGGGTTTCCCTTTTCAGCAAACTAATGGATGTATATGGTTATTCATGGTAATGCAAAATGCCTTGAATCTCTTCAATACTCCTACAGCAAGGAAAATTTGTATTATGAACAAACGAGCTCCCATTCGGACCAGAATATCGAAATTTTCAAATATCTCTTTTAGTTTCATAACAAATTCCAATGTTATGAGATTTCTAATTTCCACACACACATTCGATGAAGGTAACAGTTTACAACTACTAAAACAAAAATATGGATTTCCCTTCAAATATGTAAATTTTTCAGGCTTGCAATGTAATATTATAAAATCAAATTAAATAAAATTTCCTCCACAGTACCAAACGTGCATTTTTATTACGTACAATTTTAATACTTATGACAATCCCACTTTACTAATTCCTTAGAAGAAACACTTTTAAAAGCTTATATTCTTTGCAGATAATTAAAAAGTAAAAAAATTTTAAGATAAAAAATTAGTACAAATAAGTTAAAATTTATCATTTTCACACATCTTATGCCCAAAGATTGTTAAAACAATGTTAGATTTTTTTTCGATTGTAATATGGATGTATACAAAATAATCAATTATTCTTGTCATTTACTTTAAGCTGGATATATGTAGACTTTACTGTAACATAAGTAATAGAAATTCAAAGATTTAATTAGTTTTGTTAAAAATAGACGTGCACGAACAATAAGATTGAGATTTAAAAAATATTCATTTAATATTTCAAAAAAATTTGAAACAAAACAAAAATTTATATCATTTATCACACTTAAGTGAATAATTTAATGAGCTAATCTGCAGCACATAAATCATAAATACTGCTTACAGATATCTTTGTTCATCTGTTATCAATAACTGCTTCATCATATTCTGGTTATACAGCAGTTTCATTTCATCCATCAATCCACCACACGAGAAGATCCTATTTACACTATAGAAATAAAATACTTCTATAGAATTGAAAACTTTCAAAAGAAAACCCCAATTTTTAAACACAACAGCTTAGTTTACTTACATGTAAAAACTTTCTTACCAACTCATACTCGGGCATATATGTACTGCTCTAACCAAATTGGCAGGACAATATACTCAATTTGGCTACAAAAGGGAATGAGAGTACAATGTATTAAAAAAACCAGTCAATTTCCTGTACTTCTAGATTTTAAAGCATACTTATATTTTACTCATTTCATAACTATTGCACACTCACACATTAGTAATCTTTCAAATTAGGAATTAATATCACAATAAAATATTCAAATTTTAAATAAAAATTTGCAGAAATTTACTTTAAACAGTACAACTTACAAAATGCATAGACTTCATAGCGTTATTCTTCGAAGTTAATCTTTGGCAGCATTTCTTTAAACAATACCCAGAGTAACTGCTATTTGAAACAAAACGCAGAGCTGAGTGACTTAATTATTAAAATTACATTTCATATAAATTTAATAAATTACATCCACATTTCTAAGGGAAAACTAGCAAAGTGACTTACACTCAGTATAACATTTTACTTCATTACGCACAGATTTCGGATTCCCACACTTCAAAAGCAATAGATGCAGGAGCACGGACGGAGTCTGCATTAAAACATGAAAACATTGGCATGTACAGTGAGAAATGTATCAACTAATAAAATGAACTTTGAAAGATAAATGTAGAAAAAGCTATCATAAAGCATATAGAAACATTTTTTATTGAAGACAAACTTAGCTAGTATAATATGATTTATTTACAATTCTGACATAAAGGTAGCAGAATTTACCAATGATTACAATTCCGGCATTACGGAAGATTTCATCCACATGACACGGCTCAGTTTCAGCCCAATATGATTATCACAGATATTTTTACATGATGTGTGGTATGCTGCAAGAGAAATGAGGTTAAATATAAAACAATTTAGGGATTGATAACCCTTTACAAAATAAATGATCTACACACATATGTTATTCACAATGTGACATGAATGCTTAGTTTTAAAATTTGGCATTAAAATATTAAACATTTCCATCAGATGAAAACGTTACTGATTTTAAATTGCTATAGAAATCATTCAGACCAATAAGTTCATCATCAACCATTTCCACGTCAGTGTCGATTCTTGATCTTTTATTCATGTCATTTTTCATTGCTTCCCATTTCCTCTTTCGGATTTGTTGCTTTTCTTTCAATTCTTTGGAGAGAACTTCGTGCGTCGTCTTGAGAAGAACTTCCCTACGGAGATTCCCACGGCTTTGCATTTGTTTAGTGGTAATACTCATGAGCATATCGAGAAGTTCATCGGTGTACATCTTTGTTTTGCACATCTCGGAAATTTTGTGCATAGATGCTTCGGAATGTAACAATAGTTCAACTGAAAAACCAAGCTCAGCAAATAAATATTCTAAAATAAATGCTATTTCACAGCAATATTTCCTGCGACCTAGTTAGACTTGCACAAGATCCAATAGTTGCAGTAGGAAAAAAGTAGGCTTAGCACGTAAGCTAGAATATCATCACAAAATTTCAAATATTTTCTTTTAAAATGATAAATAATGCAGAAATAGAGTTCACCTAGTGTAACAGCACAGATGTTGCGAATACAGCTACTTCAGACAGAAGATTTCGCTCCAAAATTCAATTATTACACTTGAATTCTCAAATCAATCAATGCTGAATCACCTCACGAGCGAAAATGGCGACTAACGTTTGCAAAAATTTCCGCAATCATCTGCGTCAATGTGACGTCAATATTAACGTTAGCGCCAGAGTTCAATGTCACTAATCGATGATGAAAAATTTATCACTATTCAATTTAAATTTTTAAAAATTTAAGATATTATTTTAATAAATATTAAAGATTGTAAATTGTAAGCTGGTTCACACTAAAAAAATTTTTTTACAAGAGTAATTTATAAAATTATTTCACAATTTAATTTTAATTATCTGAGTCATTTCACTCTTATCCCTGCACCATGGAATCTTATTTTGAATGAAGGCCGTTTGGCACTAATTGCCGATCGTTTTGCTTTAAAGCTGAATTCACACCAAGGCGTACAAACGTCGAGTGTCAAGCGTCTATCCAATCAGAGACTTCATTTTGCCCGAGATGAAGTCTCTGATTAGCTAGACCTTGACACTCGACGTTTATACGCCTTGGTGTGAATTCAGCTTAAATGGTCGCATTATAAAGCCATGGCGGGAGGAGATTGAAACAGGGGTTATCGACAAATGAAATTTAAGAATTTCAATCTTCGCATGTCAAACGAAATTTCGGCAATTCAATGACATGATCGTGCGGGTTAGGCATTCTTATACGTTTTTACTTATGGAATAGTCGTATGTGAGAAAATCCCAAATCCAACAATTCAACATGTTTACAGAAAGTGTAAAGTATCACTTTTTATCAACAGACGGTGGTTGTAGTTCATGTTTTACTTTCAACTGGCAAATCTAGCTTTGTTTTCAAATACAACGAAAACACGTCATCTTTTTATCAGTCATAAAAAGTTAATTATCAATATATTTCTAATTGTATCCGATGTCTCTATTTTGGAGTAAGGAACTCGAATGCAACATTTTATTTGAAAAACTTATATAATTTTTACCGGTAAATTCAAGTACCATTGAGAATCTCTTACCGGCTTCCTTCCTCCTAAAAGCAACTAAGGCTGAGACGCAATCCCAGACATGGCAGTCCGAAAAACAACAAATTTGAAAAAAGAGATTTCAAGAAATGTGTCTTGGGTGTAATTAAAGTGACCGGTTTTTTTACAATAAAAAGGAGGATGCGCGTGAAAAATTTAAGAAAAAGCTACAACGTTAATATATGAAACATTTTATTTATTCAAACTCTCATCCAACTCTTGGAGGCAACCCCCTTGACAAAATAGCCCTGAAAAGGGCTGCAAAGGACTTTACGTGCTCTCCCTGACTTAATCGGAAAAAAACTGGGAGCTCAGACACGTGCGTCTGAACTGGTCGAAGTCTAGCGATCCTTCCCAATCAAAGAAAAAATATTGAAAATGACTTAAAAAGAGTGGGCGGAGTTAGCCTAGCCAATCCGGTTGCAGCAAAAACTGTAGATCTTGAGCGCGGGAAAAGTTGGTAGGAAACGTGAGTCGAAGTCAGAGAGCTGAAAGGGGTTGATCTGATTGGCCGATACAAGAGTTCGGTAGAGGGGGTATAAGTAGATTTGGGAATGTGGACCAATGAGCGTTGCAAATTTGCCTGATAATGACATTTTGGGAGGTTTCTAGTAAATTTATATTAGTTTTTGCTGCGTGTCCCCACACGGGGGAGGCGTAGGTAAGCAATGGTTTTAAGATCAGAGTGTAGATAAGCAGTTTATTATGTCTACTTAATTTAGACTTTCTGCAAATTAGGGAGTAAAGCTTTCGCGTAGTATTTTTAAATTTATCTCTAATATATGTAATGTGTTGTCGGAAAGTGAGATTTTTATCAATGATGACACCAAGGTATTTGGTGTGTTGAGACCAGGGAATTCTTTGATTTTGCAAAGTAATTTCAGGGGGGTTGCCTTTTGGAAAAGAAAACCGCTTCCGTCTTTGAACTGTTAAGAGCAATCTTCCACACGGAGAACCATATCTCCAGGTGGGCCAAGTGTTCGTTTATGTTATCAACAAGTGTGTTGAGGTTTCTGTGTCTGCTGAGTATAGTTGTGTCATCTGCATACAGGCAAATGATGGTATTAGTACTTTTGATAATATCGTTTACATAAAGATTAAAGAGGGTTGGAGCGAGAATTGACCCTTGGGCCACTCCCGCACCAACTTTTTTTAATTTGAGAGTACGTGCGATTAATTCTAACAGAGAAGGATCTATCAGAAATGTAAGAATTAATAAGGAAGATAAGAGGGGGCGGAATGTTATAGGTAATTAGTTTAAAGAGTAGGCCCGTGTGCCATACTCGATCAAATGCTTTTTGAATATCAAGGAAGACCGCAGCCGAGCATTCATCTTTGTTATTTCCTTCCTTAATAAACTCAACGACTCTGAGGAGTTGGTGAGACGTGGAGAGACGAGGACGGAACCCGTGCTGCTCCGGAATCAGGATATTTTCTCTATCGAGATGATCGTTGAGCCTGGCTAAAATGACTTTTTCAGCCAGTTTACTTAGGACTGGGAGCAAACTTATGGGTCTGTAAGATTCAGCGAGGGCTGAATTTTTACCCGGTTTTAGAATCGGTACGACGACCGCTGTCTTCCATGATTTAGGAAAATATCTGAGAGTTAGCATGTTATTGATAATGTTAGTGATTTTAAAAATAGTGAGACGAGGAAATTTTTTAATCATTTTATTTGTGACCCCATCTTTTTTAATTTTAATCTTTTTGATGAAATGCAAGATTTCAGATGGGAGAGTGGGGGGAGAATATCAGTGTTATTTGAGTTAGAAACAAAGTATGCATCGACAACATTGGTGATGATTTCGTCTTTATGTGGGTTGTGAATGTCATTAAGTTGAAATTGTCTCTCGAGCGAATTTGCAATTATTTCTGTTTTATTTGTGTCGCTGAGAGCAATACCAGTAGGGCCGTTAAGGGCGGAGATCGGGGCGGATTTCTTCCTGAATGCCTTTGCAATTCCCCAAAGAGAATTGTCTTCGGCATTCAGGGTAGAAAGGTTATCCTCCCATGCTTGTTGTCTGTAGTGGTAGATTTTTCTTTTAATTTTGTTTTGTAATCGGTTTAATTCTGCTTTGTGTTGTGGGTGTCTGGAGGTTCGGTTTTTTCCCTAGTTTTATTTGCTTTGAGCTCCCCCAACAAGGTTTTTTTCCGGGATGAAAGGTTTAAGGCACTAGCGTGCGCATTTAGGATCTCTTTTGTAGATTCTGACTTGGGAGTAAACTCCTGGGAGAATTTGCGGTGGGGGTTCAAAAATTTTAACAAGGTTTTTGTGAAAATACTCCAAGTGGTTTTTTGGGGAGGGGCATTTCGAAATTTGATGTTCTGGGAAAGGGAAATTTTACAGGATTGGGTCAGAGCTGAGTTGAAATGGAATCCAGAATGCCAGAAAGTTCTTGGTAGGGCAAAGTCAAAGGGGAAGCGAGTCTGTTCTTCAGGGGTGGGGGGAGAGATTAAATCATTTTATTATTGGTAATATATCGTAGAAAAAATTTACCCTGGGGTCACTGTTCGTACAGCCCCATGGGTATGTTTAGTTTAAAATCTCCGGCTATAAAAGGGTTTAAAAAAAATTTTAAAAAGAGCCGAGGTCGAAAGGTTTCTGTGTGGGGTTGGGGGGGAAAGGGGAGAATAAGTTCTGTGTGGAAGTTCCCTTGGGGGTTGAGGCTGGTTTTTTGGGGTTGGTTTATGGGGGAGGATCTGGCTCTTTCTGCCCTAAAGTTTGAGAGAATAATTGTATGGGAGTTGCCTGTGTGGGTAAACCGATTAATTAAAAAATATAAAAAAAAAGGTTTTTAAAAAATATTTTTAAAGTATTAAATAAAATTTTAGTATATTTGCCGGAAAATAAACATTTAAATTTTAAAGTTTTATAGGAGTCAGGAGAATTCTCCTTGGGTTTTCTTTTTCATGAGGTATAAAATTTTGGGTTTAGTAGGGACTGTTTTTAAAAGGGTAAGTCGAAAAATTTAGTTGCTAGTTTTTTAATAAAATTTTTTAAAAAAGTTGGAATCTTAAGTGTTTTATAAATATCAAATTTCTCATATACATATTTGTTTTTTACAATCATACGTATTGTTTTATTTTGGGAGATTTCAAGTTTTTTTAAATTATCTTTGGGCCCATATCCCCCCGGACAACCTTTCATTATGGGCCGCGGCGTGTGAAAAGACTTTTTTTCGTAGCTTTTGGGAAATTTCGCATTTTAAAGGGGGTATATTAGTCTTAGAGCATTCCGGTTTTTTCCGGCATATGTATGTTTCCCAAGTGAGTTTTTATCAGTAAAGTCCTATACTGTGTTTTGAGCCCATTTGGGTGTGGGTATAGTGTTGGCGGTGTTGCAGATTTCCTTTTCCTTGTAAATAGTCCCGCCGTTTGTTTTAAGTTTAATTTTCCATGTGTTAAAATATGATTCTGAAGTTGAAATGATTTTTTTAGTTTTTTAGTAATGTATTTGTGTTTTTTTTTGTCTGGCTATGCATGTATCATCTGCATAAATATTGAGGTTTTGGTCTGTGGATAAGTTGGTATGTCATTTATGTATATGTTGAATATTTTTGGGCCCAGTAAACTCCTTGGGGGCCCCGATATTCAAAAAATAAATTTTTTCAGTGTTTTTTTGACCCCCTTGTTTTGACCTTTAGAGGTGAGTTAATAATGTGAAAAAAACAGGAGGAATGTTGAAAATTTTGTTTGTAAATTACCACGATCAGACCCGATAAAACGCCTTCGGGATTCTGGGAAGACACTCCAGGGAACTGCCCCTCTGAAATGAGTAATTTTTCTGTCAGTCTGGTGTGGGTGGCGGTGAGAGTCTTTTAGAAAAAAAATTGATTTTTAAAAAATTTGAATCAGAGATATAGGTGGTTAATCCTATTAAAAATGATATGTCGCAATTTTCAAAAAGATAGGAAAATGGACGAAAACTAGTAGAAAATGTATATTCTTTCCTGGTTTTAATTGGGAAGAAATAGTTTTTTTCCAGTTTTTGAAAATTTTTTAATTTTTAAAAATCTTTTTATTTTTTAAAGGTGAGAATTAAAAAAAGCTTTAAGTGGTTTTTTTTTAATCATTTTATTAGTAATCAAACCCGAACCGGGATTTATTATTTTTAAATTCCTTGGTAGTTCATACTTTTTCCCAGGTCCGTAGGGTAAAGAATGGGAGGTGGGTTGGGAAAAGAAATTTTCGAGGGTATTAGTTACAAGTGTATCAATATTAGTATTAAAGTTTTCGGTTTTGGGGACGTAAAGATTCTGGAATGATTCTGAGGTATTGGTTTTTTGCTCATCAGTGAGGGCGTGCTATTTAGTGTTGGAATACGGGCGCTTCTTAGGGAAAAAATTTTTTTGGTTTTGTCTAAGGAGTTGTCTTGTGTGTGTTCATTGCTTCAAATTTTTTTTCCGGGTTTGATGTGAAATTTTTAAGTTTTTTTTAATCTTTTTCTGGTTTATTTTAAGTTTTAAAAAAGATTTTGGAGGATTGGGTGTATGTGCTGTTCTTGTTTGTGATTTTGGGGGGCGTGATCGTGGGGGGGGAACAGCTTCTGTGAACAGATTGTTTTATTTTCCCGAATTTCAGGTTTTTTTAAAATTTATGTAGTCCAAATTTGAATATTTTTTTTAATGAATGGAGAATTAGCCAACAGGGGGAACTGCTCTAGAGTTGTTATGAATATTGGGTTAAAAAAAAAAATTGTAATACAGGATTTTGATCTGAAGAAAGTTCGGGAAAAGAAATGATTGTATATGGATAATGAAAGTTGTTTATAAGGGCAAAGCAATGTATTTGAAGAATTATGCCGAAACTAGTCTATCTGGGAAAGGGAATTTCGATATTTAAAAATTAAAAAATTTTAAATTGATTTTCGAGTGGAAATGGGGGCAGTTTCCATATTTGTGTGGGATTAAAAACGCCAAAGATCACAATTTCTGTTGATCGTAGTAGTTTTCTAAGCGGTGAATAGCATATTGTCAGCGCGGGGGGTTAAAAAACTAGTGATTGTAAGTGGGTTGAAATTTTGGGGGGTTTAAATTTAAAATGGTGGCTTGCGTATTGAAATTGGGGTGTTGGTGGGTTGTAGGGCTCAATGAATTTTTAATTAAAATAATAGTACCACCGGCATGTCCTTCCACCCCGATCATTTCTGTAACAGGTGTAATTGAACCCAATTTGTGGGATGGTCTCAATTTTGTTTCCTGTACTGGGATAATGTCAGGGGGACTTTCTACAAATAGTTTGAATTTACAATTTTTCTAAAAAAGCCGTTTGCATTCCGAACACAAACTCAGGCCAATCAAAGAGCGATTAATCATCAAATTGTTCCATTAACGCATCAAAAAGTGCCTAATTCTTTTTTCGTAGAGATTTCTTTTAATTTTTAGGGTTTAGGGGTGGGGGCTTGCTGCATTACTAATTTGTTGAGTAAGCATTGAGAGGGCGAAATTGTTTGTTGGGGTTTGGGAAAAAAAATGAGGGCTATCATTCCACTTTTTTTTAACGTGATGGGGGATGGGGGACTTGATTGATTGGCCTGGTTTTTCCAGTGCAGCAGGACCCTTGGGGAGGGTGCCATCTTTTGGGTTTTTTTGGGGTTAGATGTACCGGGGTTTTTAATAAAAAGTTCCTGGTCTAACTATACTGTTTACTGTGTTTGTGTAGTTATTATTTTTACTTGATGCCTTTTCGAGGCGAATTTTGGGGCACCTGAATAGTTTGCCATGTGACCGTAGGTTTCACAGTTAATGCAAATCGTTTTTCCCTTTTTTAATTTGGCAATCACCCTTTGGTGCCTTCCCGCATTTAAGCCCTTTGGGGTGATGGACGTTTTCAAATGATGGGGGAAACTTCAAAAAGCTTGGGGTTTCCCCCTTTCCATCGAACCGTTCCGTGACGTTCATATAGCGACTTTTATTAAATCGAAAATCTTAGATTATGAATATTTCTAGGCAGAGGCAGAAAAAATTTGGGGGGGTTGTTTATTTTTTTGGCCGATAAGTTGAAACTTTATCGACCGTGTATCCTGTTCTATTAGATCGTTTTGGTGTCCTCTGGGTTGGAATCGCGGGGGGAGGCCCTTGATTACCACTTTAATTGGTCGTTCTTCTTTTTTGGGTTTTATGGCAAAATACTGATCTTTATTCATCTAATTTATGTATTAACCTTCGTTGTTCATTTTTTGTCCGTGTACAGTTTTATTATTCTCCCGGGAAGTTTACTCGGAGATCTGGGTATTTTCATCTAATGTTTTCATCTTTTCCCATGGTTTTCCGTTATCAAAAAAAATTGGTGGGGAAGATTTTTTTTTGTAGGGTTATTGGCTTTTGGTTTTAAGGGTAGTATTCTTGGGAATTTTGATTTTTAAAATTCCTGCTGCATTGGTACCCCTTTGAGATTTTTAAATCTATTTTCTGGGTTTAATTTTTAAAATTTTTTCCCTTATTGATAAATTTGGTTTAGAAACCTTTTCCTGGGGGGGGGAGAGATAAAACCATCCTCGTCTTTTCCCCTTTTTTAGTGGGTTGTGATTTTACTGGGGATGAAGTGGGGTTTCAAAAAAGGGGCAGCCGGGGGTGTCCAGTACGGAAGAGACCCAAAAATTCACTCACCGCTTTTTTCGAGAAAGTTTTTTCATAGTATTGTCCGTTGTTTCATCATTTCCACAAAGGTCGGATCATCTTCATTTTGGGCATTTTTGGGGGAGGGTGAAGCATGTTCTAAAAACCCCTGTGCTATGAGGGTTTAACGACGGATGTCTGCCTTTGTTGTTTCCCGCCTTGCAAAGGGGGGGTTGGTCCGACCCTCGTTCCGGGGGTCGAGTTTCCGGGTTTGGGAGTTTTGGGTGTTGATAGTCCATTATCCATTGTTAATACCCGAATTCAGACCCAAAATTCGTCGGGAAAAATTTTTGGTTTTAGAAAGGGGCAAGTCGACTCAGCTCAAAAAAGGGCAAAAAAGTGCTTTCAGTTTTTAGTGTTCGAAATGGACGGGGGGAGCTGTTAAAAGAATGCTACTCATCGGTGTCTATTGGAGCGGGGTTAATCGTTTTTTTGGTTTTATAAAACCAGCAGTGCAAAACCCACTATTACGAATAAATAGTTCTTTAATTGGCTAGAATGCGCGGGGTAAAAATTTCCCCGGGTTTTGCCGATTACGATTAAGATTACAATGTTTATTTTTTTAAAACCCAAAATTAAAAAAATTTTTTATAGATCATTAAAAAGAGTTAATTAAAAGTATGTTGGGGGTTTTTTACATTTCCCCCCCGTAAGACGCGTGTGTTTAATTGGGCCCGGGCCCTGACCCCCGACCCGTAGCCTAGAAAATTTAAAATTTTAAAAATTTTTAAAAAAATTATTATTTTAAAAAATTCCTGCACTTGCTGGTAATATGACATACATAGCATGATCCCCCAAACAAAAATTAGATAATAGAAAAATATAAAAACAAAAAAAATACTGGGAAAGTAAAAAGGGGGTTTGGGAAAACCCCTAACTAACCCTTCAAAAAACAATAAGATTCAAAATGGAAAAAACAAAAGTATTTTTCAAAAAATTTTTTCCCCACATCTCCTTGGTGGGTGATGTAATAATTTTTTCACACCAAAAACATTATACTGGAAAAAACACAATATCCAAAAAAAAAAGGAAAAATTTGAAATTGGGAAAGAAAATAAAAAAAAAATTCAAAAAAATTTAGCCCAAAAAAATCACCCAAAGAGATAAACATTTTTGGGGAAAAATTAAGTTTGTTTCAAAAAAAAAAATTTTTGACTTCTTAGTCTAAAGTAAACTTAATAATCTGAGACTATTAAGGAAGGGGAATGTAATTCAGACTCTTCCCTGTTTCCATCCAAGAGCATACACTTCTCCAAAACTGAAACAGTATACCGAGATGAAAACAAGAAAAAATCCGAAATGGATTGGAAGACGGACCCATGCTTCGCACATTATAAGATCTGTAATCATTTCTTATTGTGATATTTTACAACAGTAAAAAAAAAAAATATCTCAAGAGTGGAAAGGGGGTCCACCTAAGAGGGGTAAAAGGACAATGATTTGTAGATGTGTGTTTTTATTTTAGTGTAATTATTATTCATCACTTAATTTCAATTCTTCAGGAGGATAATAAGTTCTCAATTTTGAAACGTGGACAATTTCAGTAGCTTTTTTAGTTAACGCGTTAGGCAGTTATTTCATAATTGACATCTGACAACTTTTGTACTATTTCGTAGGGGCCTGAAAGAATTGGGGATAATTTCCTTCGATTTGGATAATTGAATTCTTCATAAATTACTATTTCACCCGGTTCAAAAGGAGAATCAATGAAACGTGCATCATATTTAATTTTGTTTTTCTCTGAAGGATAACCGAAAAATGAAGAATTTAAGGCCAATTAAATTAATGTTTGCTTTTTATATTTTTCTGTTTTAATTTAAATATTCAATTCGTATTTTATTCATTGTGCATGTATATCCTTGTAATTTTTTTATACTACATACATTTTATGAACGTAATTGTTCATATAACTATTATTTGAAGAAAAATTATTTATTTATTTACGATATTCTTTTAAATTATTTTCATAAAGATTTTAGCATTCAAAGTATGTAAAATGTTATTTTTTTAATTTCAAAACTTTTGTTTGATTTTTTAGATATTTTTACCATAGCATAATATTGAATTTTAATGCATATGCATAAAAATAATGTAATTAATAGTTTAAATAATATCATCACAAATGCAAATTATTAAAAATTTGAAACTAATCAGTACGTTGCCTCATTGATGATATATTCCATGAAAAGTTTTTTTTCTGATTATTTATAGGTAAGTGTATTTACTATAATGTATATATTTTTAACATCCTATATTTGCTATGTAATTAATATGGTGTCTTAACTGTTCATGTCATATGCATTTTTTATGTAATATGCCTCAAATACTTTACTTTTCCTATTTTCTTTTATTGGATTGAAATTATTTTAAAATGTTTGAATATTGAATGTGAATGAATTATTTTGATTGAATATTTTTAACGTGTAATCTATAATCTCTATTTTTACTATATAATTACTGTGGTATCTAGAACTGTTTGTCATTTCTATATTTGTATATATTTTTGCATGTATTTTTTTTTATAATAATATGCCTCAAATACTTTACTTTTCCTATTTTCTTTATTTTATTGGATTGAAATTATTTTAAAATGTTTGAATATTGAATGAATGAAAATTGAATATTTTTAACGTATAATCTATAGAATCTCTCTCTATTTTTACTATATAATACTACTATGGTGTCTAAAACTGTTTGTCATTTCTATGTTTGTATATATTTTTGCATAAATTTTTGTTATAATTCTTTCTTTTGTTATGATTCATTGATTCTATGAGTATAAAAAATGTCATTTCACAGGAAAAAGGAACTCCCGCAAAATGTTTCTAAATTCACATGATTTGTTTATTAATATGCCTCTAATGCTGTACTTTTCAAATTTTCTTTGCAAGTAAATGTTTTTTATTTTATCTGATTGAAATTATTTTACATTGAGCCAGTTTTTCTTATACTGTTAGGATGAGTGATTTGTCCGTTTTTCCGGGAAAATATTATGCATCATTATAGCGTATTAATGCATAACTTTCATAAAAAATATTCTCAGTGAGAATTAAAAAAAATAATCAATATAAATCCGGAAATTTTAGCCTATGACATGAAAAGAAATAAATGTTCAAAGCTTTGTATTCCTCACAGAGCGAATGCACGTAGAAAAGCTTTCCCTCCTTTCGTGACGTCATCAAAACTCTGTCGCGGCCTGGTCCTTTCTAGATGGCCTTGGCCGAGTCGACCTTGCCCAGTCCGGTATTTGAGCCCCGGACCTGCGCGTGGAACGCTGTTAATGGGCTATTCTAGCCAAAAAAAAATCAGAAATAGCAGATTTTTTTGTAATTTCGGTACTTAAATATTAGTGTCATGAAAACCAGAATTAAGCTACAAGAATCGTTTTTCTTCAAATATTTGTTATTTTGATATCATTGAACGATTCCCGTGGCATAAATTTTGCTGCGGTTACGCGGTCAAGTAAGTACCATAATTTCTCCGACGGTTACTTTTGGATGAGAAATTAGTTTCAAATAAAAACCTCGTTAACAAGTCTTAAAAAGTCATATTTTTGGAAAATAAGCAGCATATCCAGTTTCTTATTCAATAAATTTGCTTTCCAATAAAATTGTTCATTAGAAGCAATTGAAGAATTTTTTTATGTTTAAAACGGAAACGATCCAAGTGATACTTAATGGCCAGTTAAATGTTTTCGAATATTAAATTGTTTCGAAATGTCTTTCTTTTCTACTCCATGCTATTTCATGACTTGTTGAAGCAAGATAAAAGTTTTAAATTTTCATACAAATTTCAATTTTTTTTTTCTTTTATTGCAAACAGCGAAAGATGTAGCAAAAGTAATTTGTTGTTTATAATGCTTAACAGATCTTCTCCAGATATAAAACAATCCAAGTACCTTTTAAAGTAGCCCTAAGAGGAAACCACACACACACATTTTAATTCACACTACGAGAAAATATCAGAAAAATAACACTCTTAATATGAGAATCAATGAATTTCAGAAATAAAAAAAACTTTAATACAAAAACCTTTACACACTATCTCGCATTTATGCTCTCTTATTTCAGATTTATATTTCAAAACAATTTTCAGAAATATAGATCAATCAGAAAGTACTCACATTTAAAAATTTTTATTTTAACAAATATTCAAGTGATTCACGAAAAACATTTTTGTTTCTCACATATTTTTCATTTCATGTTATATATATATAAATACTTTACACAAAAGAATTACATTCTAATAAATACTTCTTACTAGACATTTTTCATTGGTTTTAAAAGTAAGATGTCTGTTTAGAATTATCACTTGAGAGAAAGCAATGTTGCATATTTTACAAATATGATTCTCCTGCCCATGAATATGTAAATGTGTCTCAAATGACAAGTATTAGAAAACCTCTAGTAGCATGTTTCACAAAAGTTTTTTCCACGTTATGAACCCGTAAATGTTTTTTTAAACTGTTACTTTCAGAAAAAGCCTTGTTGCACATTTCACAAACATAAGGCTTTTCCTTGGTATGAATTCGTAAATGTGTTTTTAAACTACCAAAATAAGAAAATTTTTTGTAGCATATTTCACAAGCATATGGCTTCTCCTTGGTATGAACAAGCAAATGCCTTTTTAAATTGCCAATTACAGAAAAACCCTTGTTGCATATTTCGCAAACATAAGGCTTTTCCTTGGTATGAATCCATAAATGTGATTTTAAATAACGGATTTTAGAGAAAGATTTGTTGCATATTTCACAAACACTGGGCTTTGGCCATTTTGTGAATCCCTAAGTGCACTTTCAAATTATAAACTCGAGAGAAAGAATTTGTTGCATATTTCACAAACATGAGGCCTTTCCTTGGTATGAGTTCGTAAATGTGCTTTTAAAGTACTATTTTGAGAAAAACCGTTGTTGCATATTTCACAAACATAAGGCTTTTCCTTGGTATGAATCAATAAATGTCCCTTTAACTGATCCTTTCGACAGAATGATTTGTTGCATACTTCACACACATAAGGTTTTTCCTTGGTATGAATTCGTAAATGTGATTTTAATCTACCAGTACAAGAGAAACTTTTGCAGCATATTTGACAGACATAAGGCTTTTCCTTGGTATGAGTCCGTAAATGTGATTTTAAATTACTAGTAAAATAAAAACTTTTGCAGCATATTTGACAAACATAAGGCTTTTCATTTGCATGAATCCGTAAATGTGCTTTTAAATTATGGTTTTGAGAGAAAGCCTTATTGCATATTTCACAAATGTAAGGCTTTTCCTTGGTATGAATACGTAAATGTACTTTTAACTGACAAGTAAAAGAAAAACACTTCTTGCATATTCCACATATATGAGGCTTTTCTTTATCAGGAGCACAAAATGGCTCGCTTGAAGCCATTTTACAAATTTTAAATGTGCAAGTTTTTTTCACAGCTGGAACAAAAAAATCTGTTTTTAAAATTTACAATACATAAAATGGGTCTTGAACTGTTGTTCGAAATATGAGTTTCTATTAACAACCTTCTGTAATAGAAAAAAATTAATTCTTCATTACAATGTTGAACATATAAACAGAATTTTATTTTATATTACATTTTATGAAGACAAAAAAGTTCAGCTGCATATCACAGCTTAAAAAAAATTCTGATATATTTGAAGAAAGTAGTTGGTTTTTAGATAGCACTTTAGTTCAATCAATCAAAATCTAAAATATTTATTAAATATCAGTTAATAAAAATATATTCAAGTAATACTTCTCAATTACAATCAGGTTCATACAAGCAATATAATTGGAAACTAAAGCAATAGTATGATAAAATATGAACACTTTTTTTAGGAGAATTTTAAGAAGGTTTGTAGTATGTTATAGTACACAAAACAAAAAACATAGGTAAAACTGAAAAAAATAGTATTGTAATGCCTATATTTTATCTGTATGACTATAATTTTGAAATGATGTACAAATAAGAGGAGCTGGAAAGCAATTAGTGATAAACTATATAATTTTTAAAAACATATTAGAATACCATGGAGATCTTTGAAATTACAAAAATATTATTCTTACTTAAAACTTATTCAAGAAATGGATTTTTAAATTTTTTTTTATTAACTTATAGATTTAGAAAAATGTTCCTCATATACTTTTTTTATGAAGAGGATAATTTAGATTAGAAATTATGCAAGAATTAGAGTATTCTCAAACATGGTAACACACACACTAAAAAAAATATTTTTATACTTCACAACTGAAAAAACTTAAATAAATTTTTTTAAGAAATGATGAGACCATTGTAGCTGAATGGTTTTTGCCACCATTTTGTAAAATGCATTGTTCCTTACACCTGTGATAACTAAAAACTTTCCATGTTAAAAGAGTTGTACGTGGTATTTCTATTAAATCTAAAAGATGTTGAATTCCGAGAGTTGGATGAAAACTCGGGTGTCCTTCTTGTTACTTGTTTGTTATTCAAAATTACAAAATCAAATGGAAAGAGCTCTCATCATACTTAAATGTGTGATGTACACAAGGAGGCTTTAAATCCAGGAAATAAAGCATGCTACTTAATCATACTAGTCTTATTTGAGATACATTAATGGTTTCAGTAAGGAAAATTGAAAATTTCATTAACCCTTTCCTTGAATTCTACTTTATAGCATTGCTAAAAACACATACTTCATCCTTGATTAGAACTGCAGTAATTTTTGATGGATTTGGTAATAATAACTACACACAAATGATACATACAATTTCTCACCTGTACATCAAATATCAATTTTATTTAATAAGCAACATTCTGCTTTCCTGGAATCAAAACTCAACATACAAGCATTTGGCTAAGAATTTGATGAGCAATTATCTGAAGCATTCAAAATTTAGAAAGCTATAAATTATTTTATTTTTTGAGATAACCACATCATAAATTTCGAGCAAACACATGGGAAAATAGACAAAATAGGTTCTGTAGTGATAAATAAAACTGTTTCTTTCTGTAGAAGGATTAATAATGAAATTTAATTTAAGCACTTAAAAAATTACATCTGGAATTGCAACTTAAAAATATTGAATAAATAAATTATACATTAAACAGTTATATGTTGTATAAATAAATTTAAAGATATAAAAATGTTAATTTAGGTAAATCTCAAAATAACTTTTAAAGGCTTTATAACATAAAAAACAGAAAATACAATTCTTTTAAAATTTTTGAATAATACGTAAAATATTATGAACACTTAACAGTATGGTAATACACAAGTTGATCCTGAAAATTTTAATAAAAATAATTTTGATCTATCAAACTCAGTTTAGTATAATTTATATTAAAAAAAAATTCATACTTTATTCCTCTAAGTTAAATTTTTTAATTTTAAACCATATGAATTAAAAATAACAGAAAGATTAAAATACACTAATATTTAGCTCTCTCATTATTTATTCAAGATGAAATAAATTAAAAAATAAATATTGGTTGCTTATTCCAATAAAGATGATTAGAACACAGGGATGGAGGCAACTAGCGACCCACATAACGTTCAAAAAGTACCAGTAGACGGAGCTGATTCTCCATTAACATGATTGAATCCTAGTTAAAAGATGGCAGTATTGACAAAAATATAGTCTGCAATTGGAATAAAAAGTGTGATATGGATGATGTGTTTAAACAGCTGTTGTGTTATCGGTGCTGATTTCTACAATGCTGGTTTTGTTCGTATGGTTTACAGATGGAACAAATCCCTTGATAAATATGGTGTTCATGAAGAGAAGTAGTATGTACCTGTGCCTTTTTACATCGTTTTCCGTTTTTTTTTTTATTTCCTTAATAAATGTTTACTCTGAATGGACTTGTTACACTGTTTTTGAAGCCCTAGTGTATATTTAAAAAAAAATATAAACATAAAAGCACACAGATATAACCTTTAAGATAAATATTAAAAATCTGTTGTTCTGTGGGTTGAGTTTTGAACTCAGTATGCCACTGCCTACGACAAAAAGGAAATGCTATAAAGATGTCTGATATTTTTTCCCACAGTAAAAATATGTGGATATTAGCAAAGCTATCTAGAAGAGAGTAAGCCCTGACACTGGACTGACCTGAAACCGGTCACGTGATCAAAGGAGGGAAGAATTTGGCGGGAGAAACTATTACATTCACACTTCCATTTTGTATGCTGACAAAGTTGATAGGTTATCCCACATGTAATTATATTCATTACTCAGGATAAATTGACTGGATTTTCTGCAAAAAGGATTAATCAAGATTTCTTTATTAAGCAAAAGAGAAAAAGGTACGATATTTGTATTATTCTTGTCACTAAATTTTTATTCTTTTGAGTCTTGAGAACACGATATAATAAACTGACGCATATATGCCAACATCCTTGATTATTTGTAAAAAAAGATATTTTGTTTTATAAGAGAAATTAGTGTTTAAATGTAAAAGTAGTGTTTTGTTTATTCTGTCAAACCTTAATTAACTGAAAAATATTAATAACTTAACCTAAAGCTGTACACATTTCATAATAATGCCTTGTTACTGTTGTGTACCAAATTGTTCCTCTAATAAACCGGGGCAGCCGTACATTTCTGTGTTTCGTTTCCCAAAAGATGAACATTTGTTACAAACTTCGAAAAAGAAAATTCCTAGGGATATAAAAAATACTAACAATACTGTAGTGTGCATTAAACATTTCCCTGAATCTTTCATTGTCAGAAAAGATAAAATTACAGACAAGACTGGTATTGTTGTAGAAATACCTAGAGTGTATCCAAAATTATCAGAGAATGCATATCCTTGCATTTTCCCTGGTTGTCAATCCTACTTGAATGAAAAAATTAAAGAACGCTCGGTGACAATTCAACTAAAGGAAAAAATGAAACAATTAGACGAACAACTGTTTACTAATTTCATTAAGAAAGACGAAATTACCAGTTTTGAATGTTTAAGAGAAAATCTGCTAATGTGAGAAAATCCCATATCTAATTTCTTATCTAAAAATAATGTTCTAAAACATGATTGTGAAAGTTGCATAACATTTCTTTTTATGAATTGCGAAAATTGTCCTATTTTAAAATCCCTGAAAATAAATACAGATCTCTCTATTGTTATATTTAATAATAATCGTGAATTAAATATACCTTCTATTGGAAAAATTCTTAATATAATCCTCCTAGGTTAGCATATTTTAGCGAATTGTTAAATATTCTTAATACAGTAAATGTCTTTGAAGAAATCTCTTCCATTAATTCTGTTCCTCATCATGTTATGGCTATTCAATCATGGAAAAAATATATTGAAAACTGTAATGCTGAAAATTTCGAGGCAGCAAATTTTATTTTAGAGCAAATGAAATTATTAAATTTGAATAAACATATCCGTAAGTATAGCAGTAATTTAATGGTTTTTCTTTCTGCATGTACATTAAATCTACCACATGTTATTCCTATGTAAGAGATAAGGGGAATATAATTCTTCCAAGTGTAAGACAATTACAGAGAGTTGCATCTGGATTAAATGTTACTCTAGGTTTGTCAACTCAGGCTAATGAAAATTATCTACGAGGTAGGTGTAAAGAACTGAAAGACCATGAGAAACAGGTAATATTACAAATTGATGAAATTTTCATCAAATCAGTGGGTTACATATAAAG
>BMAV01011457.1:0-83035 GCA_019973955.1 Trichonephila inaurata madagascariensis | reverse complement strand
AAAATTTAAATTTAAAATAATGCTCACATACTACTATTCAACAACGGTCATTATAATGATAAGGTTCTCTGATGGATAATTATGATTTAAAGATTACAAATGATAGTAATAAAATGTTTTTAATGGCCAGGATAATTAAAACTCTCTTTCTTTTAATTAGCCTTCGTGATCAACAAAGCCTCATTTTATATTTAGTTATTTTTCATAATTGTAATATTTTATTATTTGATGCATTTTTCATCTCTCTCGTTTTTGGGGTTGCATAGGTTTTAATTTTAATTAAAACATTAAAGAGGAAAAATTCTTTTCTTAACGTTTAATCTTCCCCAATATAGATAATATGCTTAATGTAGATTATTAAAGCTCATTCGAATGAAAAGTTTTTATTGTGACAAAAAACAACATTCTCTCTCTATTTGAAACTTCTTAAGTTAAAAACTGAAAATCACAAAATTAATGCTTCAGATTAATTGTTAAACATGTGTAAAAATTACAGAGTGAACTATAAACTGCATAAAAATGAATCAGAAACTTTTATACAAAGACGCAATTAAAGAATTTCAACCTTAACTTCTCAAAAGTATTTACTTTTTTCGATTATTCTAATGTAGTGTTTCTCAAACTGTGGGGCGCGCCCCCCTTGGGGGCGTGATTATTCTACGAGGGCGGCGCGGGCATATTGAAAAGTAAAAAAAACAAAAGATTATTTTTAAAAAAATTATTGATTTACTGAAAGTAAACAAATAAAATACATTATGACATGAAAAATAAAATACACATTTTCACTAAGTATTACATTTGTAAATATATTAGAGCTACACAATGTATTTTATTGCTAATTTAACAATACTAAGTTAAAAACAACTTTAATAATTATCAGGGACCCATGAGATTGTCATATATAAAATTATATGCAAAAATTAACACTTATCTTGATAATTAGTACGGTTTATAATAAATCCCTTAACTTCCGATTAAAAGTTACGGGGAGAAAAGGAATAAATAAAAACAATAAAAAAGACCCTCTGAAATGAGTAAATTCAACTCAAACACTGTCAAGGTCCGTTTATTCAATTCCAAGGCTTTCGGAATAATTTTATGGATAACAATGCACAGAAAAGATCGTACTTCGAAAAGACGTATATATACGTCCGGTAAAATTCGCGCACTTGAGTGAGATATTTATATACAACAGTGGCAATCAAGAAGTTAAAGTCGTATCGTAGTTTTAGTATCAAATATAGTAGTATTGAATTTAATACATTGTTGTTGTATGAGGGGGGCGCGATGAAAATTATGATTGAATATTGGGTCGCGAATATTTAAACTTGGAGAAGCACTGTTCTAATGAAAAGAAATTGTATAATTTACAGAAGTTATTTTTTTTCAAGCCATAAATAGATTACAGACATCAATCTATTTTCTAACTAAATAATTACATATAAACAAAAATAATTCAAGGTAAAAGTTAAAAATTACATTGCTCATTAAAAAAGTTCGTCCTATTTCAGCGAATTCTTATTCAAAATGACTCTTTGAATCTGATTATGGCCCCCATTTTGATCCATCACCCACTGTTTCTTCGAGACACCCCCTCCCTCCCTAATTTTATCACGGTTTAGTAATTTTAGGGCAGTGTATTTGATTTGGAGAGAGTGAGGTACTTCAATCGTATAATGTTTTCTGAGGTGCCAGTAGAGCCAGAGGTAGATCTCCCCACCCTCTAATTGTAATTGCAAATATTCATGTTTTTTTCAATTTTTTGCCTTTGTAGCCCCTTATAAGACATTTCGCACATTTAAAATAATATTCCCCTTTCCTCTCCATATCAAACTCAGGGTCATAAAGTTACCGAATAGAGATAAAAATGGGGGTTTGTCCTGAAAAAACGATGGGTGAAGGGGTAAAATGAGGAACATATTCGGAACTCAGGAAGTAATTTTTACATAAGAATCAGCAAAAATAATAACAAAACTCGGATTTTTTTTTTTCAGATTAGTGTAGTATGTTAGATTGTTTAATTATGTCAATGTACTAAATAATGCGATGAAGAAAAAATTGAATAAAATTATTAACTTCCAAAACATATACTTTCTACTTTTCAATGTTTACATTTTAGTTGAAAAAAAAAGAAAAAAGGAAATGTTAATTATTTGCTAGAAATCAACTCCTAACCAAGACTTTGTAATATTATATTTTTAAAATAGTTTCTACTGGTTAATTTTATTATAAAAATTCATTCATATTATTGTTTCAAATAAAAAATATTTTCATCAATTATTGTTAAGATTTTAAATATTAATTCCATATGTCTACAGCTTAGTTGAATTGTTACACATGAAACATCCATACAATATTTG
This sequence comes from Trichonephila inaurata madagascariensis, assembly GCA_019973955.1. NCBI lineage: Eukaryota > Metazoa > Arthropoda > Arachnida > Araneae > Nephilidae > Trichonephila > Trichonephila inaurata. The sequence goes on along the minus strand of BMAV01011457.1, from coordinate 80,675 downwards.
AATTAGGTAATTTTATATATATACGAATTTGGAATGATTTTATGATGTAAAAACAAGTATGATTTAATTGAGAATAAATGCTAAGATAATATTCCATCAATCGTCCCTTATACTAGCAATACAAAATGGTTTTTTTTCATTTTTTTTATCCCATGTTTATTCTAAAACTTATATAGTTTTCCGAGAATTCTATCTCCTATGCACGATGTAAGATTACAATTTTTTTTAATTGCATTTAGCTGATTAATATTTTAATCATTCATAAATTAATGTATCTATTTTTTTCGGTTGCATTTCTAATAAAGTAGACGCTTTTTTGTACACAACTTAATTTTAAAATTTTTAAAATACAAAGCTCAAAAACAAAGTTTAAAAAAATATTAAACAGATACATTTAAATTCATTTTTGAAGGTACTACTTAACAATAATAAATACAATGAAATACATATTTATATAGTTTTTGTAAAAGTTAATGAAGCTATATGTAATATATATGTGTATCGAGAAAGCAAAGGAAATTATACGTATAGGTAAAATGTTTCTTCTAAGGTATTCGAATACGTTCGGAAACGTGATTTTAAAAAAGCGCATAAATGGATAATTTTCATGATATATAGCGTCACTTAGATTAGAATACATGTATAAAATTGTTTTATATTTAAAATTATTTTGAAAAAAAAAATATTTAAATACAATATTTGGCAAAACATTAATTAGAATAACCTTTTTTTAAAAAATTCCCCTTTTTGTGAAATATGCTTTATTAAAATAATAATTTCCCGTATATACTCAGATCTCTGTACAGAGGCTCAACTATGATTTTTGAAAAAAATTTACATTATTTTTAGATTAAAAATTGAAATAATTATCGGCGTCTTTTAAAATTTTTTCCTTCTGTTGTCGTAAGACATGGATAAACCACTTCAAGTTTTAAAATTTCAAAAATTTGTTGATTTCTGTACAGAGGTCGGTTATATACAGGCAAAAAATTTTATAATGAAGCATTTTTTTAAAAAAAAAATTTTGAAAATGGGCATTCTAGTTCATTTTATGTCAAAAAGCTTAAATAATTTTTTTTACTATTATTCTTTAAAAAAATTTTTTATACACAATCTAAGTACAGTGAATATCATAAAATTTTCCATTTATACGCTTTTTTCCAAATCATGATTCTGACGTAGTCGGATACCCCTTAAGGTAAACAAAAAATTTTGTTGTAAAAAACATTAAAAATAACAATAATGCAAAAAAATAAGGTTCCTTTTAAAGTCATCAAAAATAACGATAATGCAAACAACTTTTCAATAATATCAGATGCCCAAACTTACATACTTATCAAAAAAAAAAAGTTTTATCTCCAAATTAAGTATTATCACTTAAAATAAAACGATTTCGTTAAAAAAAACATTTTTTTTTCTAATTCAAAGAAGATTGAAAAAGTTTTAAAACGAGAAGGTTTATAGTTCACCATTTTTGCTAAAATCCTTCATTTTCAAATTTTTTTTTTTTTTTTTAGAAAAAAAGGAATTTAGAAACTTTTTTCAAAAAGTAATATCGTTTTTATAAGCATTGCAATTTTAAGAAGAAAGTTTTCAAATTGATTTTAATCAATTTTTCTAACAAAACCTTTTAAGAAGTTTTTCACTGAAATTCTGCGAAAACTATTAACTTTTTGAATAAATTTTTCAAAACGGGAAACAAAAAAAAAATGAAGGGAGCTCTCGTTGCTTTTCTTTCGGCCTCATAGGCTTATACTATCTCGCTGTTGTTTGACTCAAACAAAAAGTAAGAAAAAAAAATGATTTCTTGGAATATAGATTAAATATTCTCAGAAGTATTTAATTTTAAATTCCATTTTGTATTTTTCTTATCTTTTGTCTTTAAAGTCATCACTTTGAATCGTAAAGAAAATTAATCTGATTTAGATTTGTGAAGAAATTTAAGAAGATTAAATCAAATCATTGATAACTCGCTACTCTCAGTTTTTATTTAATCTAATTAATTTATAAATGCTTTATTAGCTTATTCTCTTTTTATAGGTTAAAATCAGCTTTTATGAAGGTGGCACGGTTAAACAGTTAAAATTGGATTGATTGTCAGAGGACTAAGAAAATACAAATAATAGATGGGGAGTTCATTATTAATGTCGTTCCAAGTAATATTCAGAAAATAATATAGATAATTACTTTTGAAAAGAAGGTACTGATGGTACTGATAGTATTAGAAAGCGCAGAAGTGATAATATATTTGAAGCAAACGTCAAATTCCATTATTACTAATAGAAAACTGTTTCTTTCTGTTGATGAAATAATTTAATGAACGGGTGCTGATCTGTAACTACATGAAAGCTGTTTCCGACAGACCCTTAAGATTAGGACGATGCTTTAGGGTTTCTAATTCTAGAATTATTATTGTATATTGGTTTGAAAAGTAATATTGGTAGAATGATACATTGAATATTAAAGGAAGGTAAGAACTATTGGAGATTGATTTCGTTAATTTAAACTATGATAAGGTAAACAGTTTTTTTTTCACAATGAAAGGAGGAGGGAATAAGAAAAATTTAAGAAACAATCCATTGTAAATGTATGAAACATTTTATTAATTCAAACAAAAATACACTATATATAATTATACTTATATCTCTTTTAATTGTGTACGTCAATGAGTATTTTTCCATCGAATGAATTCTTATTAATATATCACTTACTAATGTATCAGAAATTTCGGAGCAAGAAATATATCCTTCATATTGAACTTTACGCTAAACATATTGAACTGCTACAGCTAAAGAGTATTAACATTCAATCTTGATTTCTCACCTGTCCATAAAATTGTTACCAATTGAAAAAACTTTTAACTGCTGTTATAGTACCAAGCCAGTACAACGTAAATTCAGCAAGAATAACCAGATTTTCATATGGAATGTGTTCATTTTTGAAATGGTTGAATATTGTCACCCACCTTTTATCAATTTAAACAATACTGTAATTTATCAGAAATTTTCAGATAAATTTTCCCATTACTCTAATTTATCAGAATTTAAATATACATTCTTTCTTCCAATTTCTTCAAACAGACAATTGTCATCGATTTCAACAGTGGACATTTCCTTGGATAAAAATTGAACGCAGTTTTTTATATCTGCTTTATTTATTTTCGCGATGAAGACAAAAAACACTATTGAAAACTGTTATTTCCTGTGATATTTGTTCCAGACCATTCTTTGACATACTGCAAACATGTTTGGTAAAAATTCTGCATTTCCTTAGTAAACTCTTCCGTTATGCCCGGATTTGATTCTTCTAAGTTGGACAACTTTTCTTTTCATTATTAAGGGAATAAAGTTTTTTTTTTTTTTTTTTTTCAAATCGTGATTTTCATTAAAGGGAAAAGTCATTCAAAATAAGATTAACTTTTTTAACTGAAATATGGTCACCATCAGTCTTTTGAATCAAGCAAAAGAGATGCCGTATTACGTACAAAACACATGGATATTTTCGATAATTCGTATTGTATCGACACATGACGCGTCACAGTTGAACCTGGCTTCTCTGAGTATAGAGATTAACAGATTAGTTTTAAAATATTGAATTGGAGGACAAGTAGAATGTTACGCATAGAGGAAGGACAGAACCTAAAGCACTGTCACTCTTTTAAATTGAATGCGCCTTAACTAAGATCAAGTAACGAGGAATTATTACGAGGATCACACGCAAGTGACAAAGATAGTATTGAGTGAGATAATATTAACGTCCCACTGTTCAGCTACAAGAGGGCTTTTGTTCAAGTGACAAGGACGACACCCGAGCTGGCACCTCCCTCTCCTAACTATCACACCACACCAACGGGAAGACGTTTGAGCACACGACAGATTTAACGTGCATCGCTCTCCCACACGGTGGGTCTTTAGTGGTACTGGGCTCGAATTCGTGACATGCCAGCCATAATCCAATACCTTGACCGCTAGGCTACCACGGCCACGACGAAGATAGTAAGTGCGAGTGCAATAATAGTTGACTGATATTTCATTAACGACGCTCTCATAAGGAATACAAAGACTATTGGTGACGCGTATCTCGTAATTTTGAGCCATTATGTGACGAAGATGACACCAGAGTTGGTACTTCACACTTCAAACTTACACACAATATTAACATAAGGACTTTGGTGCTTGACAAATCTAGCGAGTATCAGCTAGCTCTACAAGGTGGAGCGGGACTTTAGAGTGACGCTAGTGCTCGAACCGACACCAAAACTCAACAGAAGGAAAGTTTTTTCCGTGATTTTTCTCGAATATTGCGTTTATTTATCTAATTTAGAAGAAACGTAATTTTAAACCATAGTCAAGTAAGAAAGAATTCTTAAAATGACCAATTAATGAGGAAATGAACCGAGAGTAATAATAGCAGACGTAGATAATGAGAAGATAAATCAGAATTAATCAAAATATATCATAATTATTCAATGAAAAGATAAAATTAATTGCATCACTTGTATTTTTATTGGTATATTTGTATTTTTTCAACACACTAGTCAAATTCGTAATAACAAATAACTCATCCGCTTACAACTGTTATGGGTTTTTTTATGATTATTTATACTTGGAATTTTCAAATACGCGTTTCTAATAAAAAAAAGCAATAAAAAAGTAAATTCAGCATTTTTAAGTTTTTGTCTAATATTCTACTCATATTTGTAACTGGAAAGTACATATTTAAACTACATATAACATAAATACAAAAGCTCGTTCGCACTTTATAGAAAATTACGTGGTCCGTCGCCAAAAAGCCCTCGTGTAGCTGAACAGTGCGACGTTTATATTCACTTACTCACTCATTCGCACTTTATGGAAACGATTTTGATAGTTAATTTTTTGATAATTACAGTATTCTTTGTAGCGATTTGCTTCTATCTCATAATCATGATTCTTGACAATAGCTCTTGTTCGAGTCTTCTATGAAAATAAACTTTTTCTTAGTACTGGCATGCCAATTTTACTCCATTCCTCTTGAATCGTTTTCCAAAGTTCGTTCAGTGTTCTTGGATACTGTTTTTCGAAGGCTCGTTTTAATAAACCGAGAGCACAAAAGTCCATTGCAGAATCGTAGGGTAGTTTTACACGTATTGTGACGGGCTCGCGCGTCTTTTCTGTAACATAACTCTGGGTTCTTTGACGGCCGAGATTAATGGCAAATCTTTTCCAACCCAAATCCAAGAAGTGAAATGCAATTGTAAAATGCAAATAAGATAGCTTTTAAAAGAACAGAAGTTTTAGTAAGCAAGATGGCAATTTAGAGAGAGTTATGTTTAGAAGAGATAGAAGTGTGAATTGACGGCCTATCAAAAATTACCAAGATTTCTAGCCATTACTACAAGGTGCATACTATTACACGCGTGCCTAAAAGTCTCTCAACAGTGATTGAACCTTAGCTCGAATCAAGTTAGGACTGATTATTTGATATTAGGAATTGTTATATTATCAGAATTGAAAGTAGGTGGATAATATAATTATTTAGATAAGTGATCCAAGTTACGCGATCTGGTTTAACTACAGCTGCGTGTTTGGTTTATTCTCACTTAATATAAGTTTATCTCATTTATTAGAAATTTAAGTTATATTCTTAATAAAGTCATATTAAGAATTTTAAAATGTGGATTCATTTCGAGAGTTCCACACCTCTAATTCACGCTGACAATCGAAGATATGGTCGCCATAGAACGACCATATCACAGTATTTCATCAAACGGGATGCACTTTCTTCCCGTTTCTGATTTTTTTTACTAAATAAGCTGCAGTTGACTTAGACGTGTAACGAGAAGCTTTGTTCATATGAAGCTCAAATTTATCAATGTCCTTTCCATATAAGGTTGGAATTTCGTCTTCAAAAATTGGTTCTAAAATATTCTGCTGATAGTATAGTGCATTAGTTATGGCTTTAGACTTTTTTGATTTTTAATTTGGCGTTGTAACAAAATCCTGAAACAATCATGAACTCCTTTGGTAACTTTTCTGGATACTGACGAAGCCATTTCGTACGGTTACTCCCTCAGTTGAGCAATAGAAAATTGATCTTCTTTTATTGCCGTCACTTAAGTATACCCATGTATCCTCGAGAGTTATCACAAATGAAAGGAGGTACAATAAACGAAAATAAATAACGAAGTAATTTCATTGTTTAAAATACATTCTTTTAAAGCAAAGCATATAACAGCAATTAAAAAGTAAACATTTATATAAAAGTAACACATTTACATAAGAACAAAAATAAAACTAATTTACTGTTATTAATAATAATTACATTAACTAAAATTAAGAGGAGCATAGCAGCAAAAAAAGAATTAATATGGAGAAAATGTTACATTTCACTGAGTTTTATAAGCTACTATCTGAAGTACCCATGCGAAGTACCCGTATGGTTAGTTTTTTAAAAATATAAATGTTACTCTTGATGTTAGCTGAATTGTGGAGAGAAAAACCTTTTAAAAAACAATATAAAAAAAAATGTGCAATTTTTTTAATTGAGCCCCATTATTTACCTATAACGCCCCCTTTAAGCCTATCAATGCCCTTTGTGGGGTCAATTTTCCCCCCCCTTTTTGTAGAAATTTTTCCTACTCCATGAAAGGAAAAGCGTCTAAAAATTTGAAGTCTGTAAGTTTAATAGTTCAAAATCAGGAATATTTTCTGTAAAACCCTTAAAACCCTCCATTGCCCCGGGGTCGATTTTTAAAACCCCGGTTTGTGATATCCATCCGAAAGGAACGCGTTTACAAAAAACATGTCTGTGTCAAATAGTTCAAAAAAAAGGGAAAATTTTCTTTCGTCCCCTTGCATCAACGCCCCGAGGGCGATTCAGGTAAAAACGGAAACCTTTTTTATGGATGGGGGATAGAGAGCTACGACACCCTTGATCACACCGGGACTCGTTTCCTTGTTTTAGCAGCACGTATTTTCTTTTATAATATATATTGAATATAACTAAAAAATTTGTGCAAAACAATATTGCGACTTAATTTCTCAAATTGTATATCAAATTTTAATTTATGAAAAATTAAAGAGAAATACATTTTTTTTTTCATTTAAAAGGTCTGTTACTCAATATGGTAAGAAATCCAATCCTACGCTATTTCGTGCACAACGGGAAGTATAAAGGCGAAAATATTTCTTATAAAATTGAATTTGACTAACAAAAGAGATTACATTTCAAGAAATCGAGATAAAAAAAAGTATTTAATTTAAATTTTAGCAATCTTTATCATGGTTTCAATATCTCAAATTTGAAAACGAAACCTTGTTTTTCATATCACATTCACACTGTAGGACAAAAGAATGCTAAAAAGGTAAAACTAAAAGAAGAATCAAGCTAAAAAGAACTTTAAACTTTTTCGGAGTCCCTCAATATCAAAATGCACATTATAGAAGGTGCATGCTTTAAATTTTTTTTAAAAAAACCCTCTTGCTTAGTATATATATAAAAGTTGAAATATTTGTAACTTATTACGAAATTCCTTGAACACACATGGTTTTATCAATAGAAAAATTTGACTACGTATATATATGTATCCAAATAGTATAAAAATGTAGCTTCTAAAAAGAATAAATCAAATTTCTTCACCTTGAATCCAGAAATTCCAATTTATTTAGTGCCTGAAAGTTTAGTATCTTGAAATTGATATTTTCTAAAAAGCGTTGACAGCAGAATATTATTTTAAATTTTTATAGTTTATATGAACTGTATTCTTTGAACTAAAATCTTTTATACCAGATACTTCTATTTGGGAGAAGTATTTTTAATATCTGTATCGTGTTATTTTTCAAAGTTAAATGTATGATATAAAGATCACAACTGAATTAATATCAATAGATGTAATTCGGGCAAGAATAGTTTGCCCTTTCAGTAAATGTAAATCTAAAAGCTTAATTAAGATAAAGCTTAAGCAGAAGTTATAAATGCAATTTCAATAATATTTATGAAAAATCACAGTAACGTGCTAACTGTAAATAAAGTAGTATCATTTGTTGAGAAATTGATTCATTTAATTTACAAAAACATTTTTAAGGAATTAAATGTATGTCCAAATAAGTTATATCTATTAGTACTTATAATTTTTGCAAATATATTTACATTTTTCGATTTAAAAACTTGTTATTATCTTTACTCGCAGGGAAATGTTACATAAAAGACTTTTCTCAGTGCGCACCTGTTATAAAAATAATCTAGTACACACACTCACGCACACACACACACACACACTCACACACGCATATATATATATATATATATATATATATATTGTAGTGTCTGGCTACTGTCGGCGATAGATTCTTTGAGAGTTGGCGACGTTTCCGCATCTGCGGAGGAGGGGTTGCTGTTTTGTGGGAGAAGGAGTTGGCTTTACAACGGAAGGGACAGAACAAAGGGAGTTCCTTTGTTTGGACACTGAACTGAAATTGGTACCGAGAAAGATATTTTATTGGGTTTTGTGTTTAGCTCGGTGGATAGCGCTTGTGTTTTGCTCTATTTAGAAAAATAGAATTCTGTTCTATTGGCACGACTGTGGGCTGTGTCGGGAAGTAAAAAGAAAGTAGATGAAGAAAGTAATAAAGACATTGCATATATATATATTATTCTTAGTTTACAAGTCACACTTCTTTAAACACTAAAGTATTTTAAAGCAAATTCTGTTTCTGACTTAAACATAATGTTATTTTACTGCGGAAAAAATTTCTACCATGTTTAATAATGTGGATTTACATTATCAGCCAAACTTCGTCAGTTTTATTTGATTTATATAATAGCTTCTTCGTATATGTAATTGTCTATGATAAACTGTTCTAAACGATCTTGGGCAAAAAAAATATATAGTTGACTAAATGAAAAGCATCATTTTTTTAGCGTATATTTATTGCAATATTGATAAATTATTAAGTGAAATATATATATATATATATATATATATATATTCCTTTAAATTGCATCTCTTATGAAGTTCTTCGCTGATTTAAATTATTTTGCCTTTTTTTACCGATTTATTTCCTAGGGAATACTCAATTTTTCTAGTTTAGCAAATGAAAGTTAAACAAAAATAAACGAAATATCAGAAACTCTTTCTACATTAAAATAAATTATTAGTACATGCAATCTATATTAAGTACGATATCTCAATAATACGTCTCATTTTAAAAACCTTTTCTTTTTTATAGATAGCTAAATGATTTTCTTAAAAATGCATGTTTGTAGAACTGCTTTTATGTTTATAAAAATGCTCTTATGCCTATAAAAATGTATTTTGGAATGATCATTTTAAATCAGTATGTTTAAAAATTTATTTCCCAATAAATATACTTTTATCATTTCTTTTTTCATTTATTCTAGCGAAGAACATTTACGAACATATTTTTACTTGTATGTTCCTGTGTTAAAATCGTTCAAAAAACTGCAAATTCCCTTTTGTATTTGACTGAGCTTCAAAATTATGATGCTTATAGCCACAGCCTTATTATTTCTTCTAGTATGTTATTAAAATAATCAAATGATTAAAACTAGTTAGCCTCTAATAACAGTTAGTAAATGCTTATCTGCTTTATATTTCTTACTTCTTTAAAACGGTATTCTCATTTCGATACATAGAAATGGGTAAAAAAATATGCTACATACAATTGTTAAGAAAATGTTACGGAAGAGAATAAAATATAGATCAATCATGAAAAAGTATAAAGAAATAGAACGGAAAATTTTGAAGCTTTCACAATAGGATATTTTTTAATACCTCAGTGGAATAAATGTAACATCAAATTGGATCTGCTGGAAAATATATCATCTGTAACAAAACTGGATACATTTTTCCCAAGATAACTAACCAAAATGTTAGTGATAATTGTATAATTGTCAAGTATAGCTTTACTAATACATATACCATTTAAAAGAAGCATTTTCTCCAGCAAAAGAGGTACTTTTGCAAAGATAAGTTTTAAAAAATACTAAATGGAAATGGAATAAATCATAAGATTTTAATCTAAAAAATTACCCAGTTTTCCTTTTAAATTTATTTTTTCGTAAAAGGAATCCCATAAATAAAAATTCTATGGATTTGATAAGAGAGTTCTATTACTTTGAATTGATGGAATTTAAAATGTGTAAAAAAAAAAAGAACGAAATTGAAAAAGCAAAAAGGTTTGAGAATCTTAAACCAATCATCAGTTTTTTTGATTCAGACGAAAAGCAATTTTTTTTTTAATAATATTTTATGATATGAAGCAGAAATTTATTCATTTCAGTAATAGAATATCCTTTTGAAAATTTTTTAAAATGAAAATTATAATCGATAAAAAAATTGAACGCCGACGCAATTATTTTTCTATTTCGATTGAAAATTATTCAACGAGATAGCCTCTTTAGACACTTAAACTTATTAGAGTGTTACTCAAAATACTTACTTGCTCGCTTCATGGGGAGGGGAGAAAATAAATTAGAAATTGTATTATTCACAGAACACTCAGCTTTTTCAATAAAAATATTAATCTTTTACATGCCATATTCCAATCCAGGTGTATTTTAAATTATCTTTTATATATACATTTTTTTCTAATGCTTTAATTAAGGAATATTATTCATTTAAAGGGAAGAGGGGGGATTTATGCGTTTTATGGGTTTCCCAATTGAAAACAGGGAATGCCTAATAAATTCCCCTCCAAGGCGTATCGGATTAATATTCGAATTTGGTGTCCTTTTTTGTAATGAAAGCTATTTTGACACCCCAACCCCTTTTTCGAAGATTGAAATTTTTTTTTGTTATAGGGAATTTTATAATTGTGCACTCAGAAAAGGTGAAAAAAATTTTTTTTAAAGATTTTGTATGTGCATTTTCTAAAAAAAAAGAATAAACTTTTATTTTTAAAAATTGCAAACGTTTATCTATATCTGATAATTATCTCTAGTCAATATTGACAAATTTGTTTTAAGAAAAGTTTTTAAAAAGATGTTTCCATGGGGGCCGGCCTATAAAGGTTAATAACCAAAATTTGTTAATTTACTAAATAAAATATTTTGTTTTTAAAAATAACCAATATGTTTTAGAAAAGAATGAGGGAAAATTTTTCATTTTGTTAATAGAATATTTTTGATTATACTAAGTATATTTTTTTTATTATATTTAATTATTTATAAATTTCAAGATATTTTAAGTGGTATTATACAGGTTCATAAATTTATTAAAAACATTAAAAAATAGAAAAAAAGTGCTTTTAGAATAAGTTTAGCTTTATTTCTTTTTTTGTAAAAAAATTAGTATATGTACATTTACTTAAAAAAAATGTATTTAAAACCATACAAAACATTTATGCATTATTTTAAATTGTATATGCAAAAGAATTTAACAGTTTTCTAGTGAACTATTAAAAACTGCTCAAAGATAATTAATGTTTAAAACAGGATGAAATTAAAGCTGGAAAAATCTACATAATCCGTTCGCAAGAATGGTAACTGAAACTGACGTAGGGGATTTTTTGTGCCATACATCTTTAAAATGTTTAGCAAATTCACAAATTTCTTAATAATAGAATGTGTCAAATTTTAACATTTTACTTTTTTAATCAATGGTCTAATATTATGTTAATCATTAATATTTAGCTTGATTTAATATATGTAAAAAATAAACATATTTCTAGGAAAAATGAAGTTAGTAATAGCACAATTAACCCAGTGCTTCTCAAACTATGGGGTGCGCCCCCCTAGGGGGTGAGATAACCCTATGAGGGGAGCACGAGACTATTGAAAAGTAGAAAACAAAAGATTATTAAAAAAAAATTATTAATTTATTGAAAATAAACAAACAAAATGCATTCTGACATAATGAAATAAATAATTTACACTGATATAATACACTTATAAATGTATCAGTACTATACAATGTATTTTATATTTAATTAATAATACTAAGTTAAGAACAAGTTTAATAATCATCAGTGACCGCACTGGCTTGTCATATATAAAATTATATGCAAAAATTAACACTTATCTTGATAATTTTGTACAGTTTATATTTAATCCCTTAACTGCGGATTAAACATTACGTGACTCACTCCCCAATGTCACCGTTATGTACGTATGCACGCATATGTAGTGTATTTGGGGGGGGAGAGAGGGAATAAATAAGAAATCGTCTAGAAAAAGTAAATTCTTCGCAAACAATGTAAAGGTCATTTTACTGCATTCCAGAGCCATCGGAATAATTTTATGCATAGCAATAAACAGAAAGATTGTACTTCTAAAAGACGTATATATATGTCCAGGACAATTTACGCACTGGCTGATTGAGACGTTTATATACACTGGCGGCGGAGAGGTTAAAGTTTTATTCTAGCATGGGCGTCAAAGTATAGAATTATCGAATTCAATACTTGTTTATTGTATGAAGGGGGGCACGAGAGAGAAAATCGTGATTGAATGTTGGGTCGCAAGTATTGAAAGTTAGAGAAGCACTGAATTAACCTAAATTGATAGTTCATTTTAAAATTTAATGAAAATGTACTTCAAATAAGTGTACAAATGAAAATTACTAAGTAAGTCTTTTTAATTCTGAAAAGTAAAGAATTCTGGAATTTTTGTGTGCTTGCAACAAAATTCATTGATTTTCAAACAGACGTTAAGAAAACGAAAAAATATTCAATACAAAACTCAAACAGATGTTTCTTACAATATTTTTTCGTAGATTCTAAGCTACAATATATCAGAAGTAAAATTTCGTTTTTTGCGTGTGCTCTACACTGTATGTTTTTATAATAAATAATATTATATATTGTAAGTGTTTTTAAACCATTTTTACTGAATTTGTGTACCTAATAGTTACTAAGTAAAATACAGTACTAGGGAAAAACTTGAATGATAAACGTTTAAAATAGAATTATAATTAAGATGTTTTGAAGAATAGCATGCTAAATTGTTTGTAATATAAAGTACTTTTATAAAAAAATAATTCTAAAATAAATTAAAATGAGAATTTAGAGAAAATATTTAAAGATCTGTTTTAAAATTTCTAAAATCAATTCGCTCATAGTGGTTAATTTATAGCAAATTCAAAATTATTGCCTAAAAATGCGAAGGACTAAATGCGTTTTAAAAATTTTGAAAAGTTTCTTTTGTTTAAAATAATTATTCTGACCTAATATTCGACCTTCCTTGCGACCAATACGCACATACAAAAATTTTACTTTCTCGTTACTGAGAATTTTCTTTATAAAATATATTTCAAAATTTAGTGTTTTAGTTTTAACTTCAAAAAAAATAAACATTCTTAAAATGTTTTAAATTTTTTTATTATTTACTAAATATTTTTTGATTATGAAACTGTAATTACAGTAATTATATAAAACAATTTTAATTAGAAAAATTTAAAATTGGCATACAACTTTTCATGTTCGAGCAAATGATAAAATAGAATTTCAAAAAAATTCTGCCTTCATCAAAAATTAGCTGCCCAAGTTTTTTTAAAAAAAAATATTTAAAGTCTTTAAGATAACTATAATAACTGTGTTCTAAAATTTTACAGCTTCAACAAAATTAATTTGACTAAACAAGTATTTCTCATTTTGAACAATAGATTATTCAAAAGAGAATACAAGAATTTATAATGATGTTAATTTATTTTCTAGTTTGTACGAATAAAAAATATATTCCCCAAATCTTATTCACACATCATTACAAATAGAATCTGTCTATCAAAGTTTAACTTGAGTACCTTTGTCAATTTCATAAAAACTTACGATGACTTCATGTAATATAATAAAAATAAGATGAAACTTTAAAATTTAAAGTATTTTTTTCTTTGAAAAAAATTTTTTCTTTCATGTTTAAAATCCTTTTCCTGGTTTTCCTTTATTTTATTAAAAAATCGTTTTGCGTGCTTCTTTCCATGGGTAAGTTAATCATTGCTCCTTTTTGCAAAACGATTGTAATCTAATGATAAAACTACAGTCGGACCTCTATATAACGAAGTCACTAAATCCCGGAAAAAAATTTCGTTATATGGAGGTTCATTCTTTAATATACTTTATGAACCACATAAAACAAATTTTAAATACATAAACACTACATATTAAAAAAAGTAATTATTCACACATTTTTTTAAAATTAATATATGTTTATTTTATATATCTTATCCATCAAAAAACTGCAAGGAAAACTAGAGAAAAAAATGTCGAAGGATTCACTGTATTTTCAACATTAAGAAAACAATTTTATACTAAAATTAATGAATTTTAAAGACATTTTATAATTTAAGGGATACAAGTAGTATTAAATACACATTTTTTAATTAGAACACGGGACAACTCCACTGAGGGTGAAAGAGGATATCGAAAATGTTTCTAGAGAACTAGGCAATGGTGGTTAAAGGTTGCACTTATTGGATGAAACGTCCAGGACTCTATTGCTTTTAGTGAGTTGGGATTTAATAAGACGAGTTCATGAGTTATGACCATCACAAAATGTGTTAAAGAGAGAATAACTTGAAGTTTTTTCAAAAATACTTTAAATATCAATATAAAAAAATATTTTTTAAGTCAATTCCTACTTAGATCAACAACGAAAAATTTTATTTTAGCTACTTTTTATTAAATAGTTACAATTAATATAAATATGTATATACATAGGACAGAATCACAACATTAAGTGGTTATTAGTTTTTTTAATTATCATTAAAGTATCGTATTGTCTTTTAATTTCAGTCCATCTGAATGCTTTAACACGTGAGAAAAAAAAAACCTTTTCATGTTTAGACACAAGTCGCCAAAAGGGTCGCTAAGTCGCCAACGTGGCTGTATTTGTAATTCTTTAAATCATTAGTTTTAATCGATTCATTTTTATTAATTATAATTAAATTATTGTATTGACATCCCAAATGACCCTGTATATAAAATTTCAGCTCAATTAAGCGCTTTAAAATGTATTTTATTAACGATTGAAAATTCCACCAAGATAAATAAATAAATATATAAATAAATAGACAGAGTGCGAGCTAATAGTAGGATTTGAAAAAGGGAGAACAAAAATTGAATCACAAAAGAAAAAGTTCGTTATATAGAAAATATACTTCGCTATAGAGAGGTTATTTTACGAAGAAAATCATGAAATATTCAAGGTTCGAGGAAAAAGTTCGCTATATAGAAAAATTCTCAATATAGAGGTTCGTTATATAGAGGTTCGAGGTTCGACTGAATTTCTAATCAAACCAGTTAGAGATTCTCTTGGTTACTAAGTAAAAACTATTTACATCATTTTATTTATTTGAATATAAAGTATGAGTTTCTTTCAACTTGCTAACGCAGTCTAAAATTATCTACTAACTCTCAATTTAGCCTATACTTAAATAAAACATTTACAAGGGGATCCAAATGAGCTTTGTAGGGTCTACGGAAGTTGAAAAGTCTTTAGTATTTCAGGGGTTCAAATGGAAGTTGATAACAATTTTTTTGTGTTACAACTTTTATTTTTATAAGCATCGTGATTAGAGAATAATTTATATTTTATTGTGTATAAATATAATACAAATTTGCATAGGAAAGTGCTACCCATGTGATTAAAGTGGTATGTCCCATAGTATAAAGAAAAAAAATCTAATAAATCATTTTTTCTGATTTTCTGTTTATATTCTTAGTTAAATTCCTATCCTCAAATTTTTTCTACAATATTTAGTATTATGATTATTATCTGTTGTACATTATAGAGAAAATGTATGGAGGTCTATGAAATAATTATTCTTATAAAAAGTGTTCGATGCTGGAAAATCACCTGATTTTACCTTTCAATTTATTTGAAAAGGTATTAAGAAACATTTATTAGATTTTTTTGTTTCTTAGTCGAATCATTCTCAAAAACAGCGAAGAAAAAAGGAAGTGCATTATAAATTGAAAATTCTTATAAAATGTATGAGAACTTTTGGTTATATTTCATATTTTAAGCCTTATTTTAAGAAAAGGTCATTTTAGAGCCAATTAAACATGCTATCGATCACATTTTTTAAAAAAATATCAAAACATGTATTCATTTACACATCGTACATAAAAAATCCCTGATAATCATTCATAAAACTTATATATTACTTAATCTGTTTTAGGTAAAAACTGTATCTGTCAAATCAAATTGACAGACTGTATTTTAAGAGATTATATAGACAAAATATCTAATAAAATAACTGAAATATGTCAATTTCATTTTGCAACTCTGATACAAATAAACTTCGATGCAGACATAAAAGTGCATCATATCTCTTTCAAATAACATTTATTTCTTTAAAAATTAATTCTTATTCAAAACATAAAATTTTTAAAAAATGCTCACCCGATTCATCATCGTCATCATCGTAAACCTCCCCAGCAACAACAGTTTGCAAAAAAAAGATAATCAGAAACACAAAAGCCGTGTTCACACAAAATCGACGTTTATCCATAATGTACAAGAGCTGTCACAATATATTTCACAAAAATTACCATCCACAAGCCCCACCATACAATTTACATAAAAAGGAAAGACATCAAACAATATTAATGCACTAGAGTAACATAGCACGAACAAATATACTGATATTCAAAGGTTTGAATCTTATTGGTGTTATTCTTCAAGAAGTATAGGCAAAAAAATGGGAATTTCGGATCTTGTGTGGATGTCCTGTCAATGCTAACTGTTAGACTGGAAGTTTAACGGAACTTGACTCTTTGGCGCACGGACATCCGGACCGGAACAGTTTGAATGACGAAAGGAAATAGAACCCTCTGTATCGTAAGGAATGGTGAAGACAGAAAGTTCTCTACGGTCTTTTTTTTCTCACTGAAAAATGCTGTATTTTTCTGTGTGGACAGTGGATGTGCTATTTTAAAAGTCTTTTCGCTATTCAAAAGGGACTACATCTGCATGAAAGTTTAAACTTGATTCAGGTTTGGAAAATGCAGTTTAAGGCGAATAACTTATACAACACAATCCAAAGTTTTTATTCAAAATCAGCATATGTATATATCTCATATACAGTGAAAATCGCTTAACACCAAACTGAGGGGACTGAAATATTTTTTTTCATAGAAGAATTTCATGTTAAAGGATATTGCAAGAAACTACATATATTCAACAAAATTAAGTTTATTAGAGTACATTTTACTTATATAAATGTGTATATATACATGTATTTAATATATAAATCAATGAAACAAATATCGCAATAACTTAATGAAATTTAATACAAATAAATGTTGTGACGGCTCACGCGTCCTTTCTGTAACATAACCTCTGGGTTCTTTGACGACCAAGATTAATGGCAAATCTTTTCCAACCCAAATCCAAGAAATGAAATGAAAGTATAGATGCAAATAAGATAGCCTTTAAAAGGATAGAAGTTTTAGTAAGCGGAATGGCAATTTAGAAAAAGTTCTGTTAGGATAAGGTAGAAGTGTAATTTGACGGCCTACCAAGGAATCATGGATATCTAGCCATTACTACAAGGTGCATACTATTGCACACGAGCCCAACAGCCTATCTGAAGGTGATTGAACCGTTGCGGAAAATTAAGGTAGAACAGATTATTTGAAATCAGTATTCGTAATATTATTAGGATTGAGAGTAGGTGGATAATATAATTATTTAGATAAGTGATCCCAATTGCGCGATCCGATTTATTTACGGCTACGTGTTTTGGTTTATTCTCACTTAATATAAGTTTGTTCAATATATAATAAATTTAAGTTAAACTCTTAATAAAGTCATATTAAGAATTCTAAAATGTCTCTTCATTTTGAGAATCCCACACCTCTAATTCACGCTGACCCACAAAGATATGTTCGACAAAGATCGACCATATCACAATGTTTACAGAATCTGCACTAATGATATTTTGTGAGCTTTGAACAAATGTCCTTGTATGCCATAATTAGGACTGTACACTCATTACTCTCATCTATTGCAATAAATTCTTCCGATGATACAGTAGAACAGTCCAATAATACAAAAACTTTCTCAAACATTTCATTAAGTGTCTGGTGTTTTCCGTATTTTGTTTATTCTCAGAGGGGAAATATTTTCGTGTTAAGCGATTTTCGTTTCGTGTTAAGAGAAAAAATGCATGAAATGCGTAGTAGTTTGTCGAGACCGTTGTATTATTTCGTGATAATCCATTTTTCGTCTTAAGCGTATTTCACCGTAATTCGTTTTTCTGATACATATAATGGAATAGTTGTTATTTCTATTGAGATACATGAATGGCTAATACTTGGGGAATGATGTAATATATCAATCGTGACAAAAGAAAATCGATACCAATTACTGAAAGAAATCTTTCGATATCAGATGATAGAAAAAAATTTTTTGGAGGAGATTGTGTAGTCTACTGAATTATTATTACGATTAATGTAATAAAAAGAGAAAATAAAATAACTTAACCAAAAAATGTACAATTAGGCTTGTTCAAACTAAATATGGTAACATAAAATTGGCGTATGGTTTTCTTAAATTGATTCGTTAGACACTTCATGCAAGAAGTTTAAGATACAACTGGTTAAAAATAATTCAGTAAGATACATACAAATAAAGAAAGTAATCAGAAATGCCATCAATTAATTTCAAATGCAATCCTGATCTTATTTTTTTTTTATTTACGTCGTACTCTGAGGAACTTGAGGGTTACTGGCAACGCACGTCATAATTTTGAACCTCTGTCAAGTGTGACGAAGACGAAACCTAAACTGGAAACCCACTCTCTCAAACTTCCACACTCATGCCAACAAGAGAACTGTTAGCCACAGTAGATATAACTTGCGTCATCCCCTCTACACGACCAATCTTCAGCGGCTATAGGTTTGAACTCGTGACTTAAAAATGGTGACCACGAATTTGCGACTCTGACCACTTGGCTACGGTGGCAACCAAAATGTAATCTCAATGACCATTGAAGATGTGCCTGTCTTGAGATGTCCATAATAAAAGTGAGATAATGAACTGACAGTCACAGATGCAGACCAAAAATTGAAAGCTGCAATTTATAAAATTTTATTAGATATTTAAGCCTTTTAGATTGCTATTCATGAATCTAGTATGCAGATAATGGCATACACTTTCATGGGAGGGATTATATTTTTAAAAAAACCGTAAGCATAATCACCGAAGCGTAATTTTTATTCTGAAGAAAATTAGAAATCTGTTGGTCTATGGTAGTGTTTCCAAAGGGTGGTATGCGTACCCCCAGGGATACGGGAAGAGTTTGGGGTGAGGTTACGCGTTGCACTAGAGTTTATTGGGGATATGCACTGCACCATGCTTAACTTAGACGAAAAAAGGGAACAGATTATTGAGACGTGGAACCGCATTATCAGCTTAAAATTAACAACCAGGAACTAAATTACAACAATCTTCATCTCAGGCCAAACAAAATTTCACCTTCTCCTTAATCCAAATAAATGTTATTTATAATATATAACTTTTATTTATATTTTATTGTGTATAAGTTTATATTTTCTTTATATAAATCTATTTTTATTGTTATTAAAATACGTACTTTTTTGACGAGGGTACTCAGTGTTACGAAAATTATAGAAAGGGTACACATATGTCAAAAGTTCGGGAAAACACTGATCTATGGGAAGGGTTTGAACCCCTAAACCCCACCCTTGTGCACTCTACTGTACTGTATGTAGATTACATACTATTCACCAATGTGATTCCTTTTCAGTATAAAATTTAATAATGATAAAGCTCGATTCTCAACTCTGCACATCTTCCTACCTATGATCTTTGTACAAGTCAAACATTATTTTGACCAGTTGTATAATCAAATTCCAATGCCGCCTAATTGGGCAGGTGCTTTTACAGTCCCAGGGTCGCGTTAATCTAATTTAACAATAGGAAAGAGTTAGGGAGGAAATTCTCTCTCTCTGTACCCAGATATTCACCAATTCTGCCAAACTTTATGACAGCGTGCATAAGGGTTAAAGGTATTAGAAAAATGTTACCTAGATTGGTTCCTGTGCAAAAATATACCTCCTATATGAGTAAAATATTCGAATTATCTGTAGAGTTAATAGTTTTCTTTTCCCGTACATGTTTATTACATATGTCAACGTTCAAGCAATTGAGAAAAACTACTAGGATTTTGCTCTCCTTATCCCTTAATTTAATATTTTTTTATTTCTAATGGGGCTACGGATTGGTGTTTTACCGGTAAATTAATATAAATCTTTCGAACTATACAATAAACAACATGGTTTTAAAAAAAACTTATATTGTATTTATCACTAAATAATTTTTACGCCTTTTTAATACATAAAAATAAAATAAATTTACACATTGTAAAAATAGATACTTATGATATTTTCTTCATTTAAAACTGCTATAATTAGTTATTCCATGAAATGTTCGAAGTATTACAAATATATTTAATAAAGAATG
Organism: Trichonephila inaurata madagascariensis; assembly: GCA_019973955.1. Lineage (NCBI taxonomy): Eukaryota > Metazoa > Arthropoda > Arachnida > Araneae > Nephilidae > Trichonephila > Trichonephila inaurata. Next base: position 60,248 of record BMAV01011457.1, on the reverse strand, counting down.
ACGAAATGTATAAATCTTACATTTGATTTGTGCAATAATTTAACCTAAATCCCAAAAGTTAATAGATAATTATAACCACAGCGAAAATAATCAAGTATAATTATACAAAGGGTAAACGAACATATAATCACAAACTCACTTTTCTCGCACCCTTCTTTTTTTTCTATTTCTAACATTGGAAACAAAAATCAATATATGCCTTCTTTAATGATTACTATAAGCAATTACAAACTCAAATCAAAAATTTTGAAGCAAATTAAACATTTTTACACAAAATATTTCTCAATGCAAAAATATGTATCCATAGAAAACTTCAAAAGTTAAGACACTGTTCTCATTTGCTTAACTTATTTAAAGAATTTTTACTGACAGGTCAGATGATTGATTATTCTTAGAGTTAATGAGACATTTCGATTCAGTTTGTCTAATTCCTAGGATTAGTTTTATAAAAATATTTAAGTTGGAAATTATTATTATTATTTATATATATATATATATATATATATATATATATATAGAAACAAAGAAATTAATTCTTTTTTTTACTGAAATTATTATGTTAAATTTCATTTTTATTTAATTTTGAAGCTCAAGAGCTTTTAAAGTGTTTTCCATCGTCAGTCATATTTAACTAAATCTTTAATGTCTGAGGGTTAAAAATTACTAGAGCTATTTAACTTGTGTTTTAATTTTCAATTAATTTCCTCATTCTTAATCCAATTAATTACACAATGTATTTTTTCTAGAAATAAGATAAATGAATTCAAGAATTTTCCATTTAATTACAAAATGCAAAAGAATACCTTTTAAAAAATCATTTCAATTCAGAGCACAAATTTAATTTAAAACATAAAAATGTGTGAAATTACTTTATCCTTTTTTAGTTTTATTCTTTTTCAAAATGGAATGTAATAAATCATATTCGAGTTTTTACATTTTTGTAATACTTAGATCAATATTCAAACAATTTTCTGGGTAATATGTATACGTGGCATATAAAATATGGCTAACATAGATGATAGATATAAACCTTTATTAAGAAATGTTTACAACCGTAATTTAAATATTTTATTAGTGAATAATAAAAGAGTAAAAGTAATAAAATAGTACTGAATATATTTTATCTTTATATTTAAACTTAACGCTATTGTTGACAGGAATACTTAATACCATTCAATAGGAAACTGATAGGTGAAAAAAAAATAACAATTCTTTATCCAATTAAATTATTTCACAATAAGATTATGTATATCTTTCACTCTCTTGTGTTTCTTGCATCCCAGTGGCTTAAGCAAATATGAGAGAAGGTTGGTTGGTCTGAAAACTAATCATTAATTTCACAATCTTAGTGCATAAGGCTAAAATTTTCTATTATTCCACATAGAACATTTTATTTTTTAGTTGTATATTCCTATTTATTGCTCGGCTTAACTAGATTTATGAAAATTTGTTATATAATCATTCATTATATATATGTAAGCATAATTAAATTAGATTTAAAATTAAAATCCCTATATAGCACTTAAAAATTTTTATTTTTCATTACATCTTCAAGTATCAAATTAATCACCTAATTATTTCTCCGAAATATGGCCTAACCAATAAACATTTCTGATTCCAGATCATTATATTCAATAGACCTATATGGCAGCATTAACTTTCAAGTACACTCATAAAATCCGAGATACTTCTAGCATCTGGGTTTAAGTGGTAACACACTTAGTTTTCACTTTGGTGGGTTTTTCTCTGCCTCTTAGCGTTAGATGATGTCGAGAATTCCTTAAATAAAGTTCCTTTATAAAATTAAGTCTGATTCTGGCTAAAAACATGTCAGATAAATATATATAATCATCCTGTATATATATATATATACAGGATGATTCGCTAACAGATCGACAAACTTGCAGGGTGTTTAGTGATTACAGAGACAACTCGGGCTGCTGCCAAATACTGCAGTTGCGAGCTATAGTGCAAAAAAGAAAAGAAAAAGAACAGAAACCGCAACACATTAATGGGACAGAAAACATTTTATTGAAATGTACTATAACAGGTGCATAGAATTACACATATATCCAAAAGTTTTCTGGCAGGTCTCACATCAGCTTTGTAGGAAATTCCAGACGTTCTGGAAAATAACTGCAGATAGTCTTGCGGTATATGGCAATGAATGGAAGGTTTTGTGAACACCAATCCTGCTGGAAGTCGTCATTTGAGATCCGTTTCCCGAGGTAGTGCAGGATGAACTTTTATTTAAACAAAGAACTGCCAACCCAGCAAGCTGATAGCGTATGCAGATGCAGACTGTAATGGCATGCCACTCGGCGGTTGTACCAAAAACGTTACCCGAACAGGTGTGTTCCACGTCACACGACATTCGAAAGTATGAACAGAAGGTGACGTGATACTGGTTCTTTTTTATGTACGAGACGCCCGTCCATTCAGCTGAAGACCTCATCACTTAAACATCTATAGCTACCTAGAGGATACGTGACATTCCAGAAATTCTCCAGAACGTAAGGAATACCGTGCAGCTCCGCTGTCAGGCCTGAAAGATGACTTCTGGTCGTAATTTCGAACACCTGTTGTTGTACAACCTGTCAACAAAATATTTTCTGGCTTATAAATGTGTTGCTGCTTCTATTCCTTTTCTCTGCAACATAGCTCGGAACCCGCGGCATTTGCGAGCTTGCATTCCTATGTGATTCAGTATCTTCTCCGTACTCGCACACTCTACAAATTTATCGGTCTGGTAACGCATCAACTTGTGTGTGTGTGAGAGAGAGAAGATTGATTGAATATTAACGTCGCACTGTTTAGCTACACGAGGACTTTTGGTAACAAACCATGTAATTTTGAACCATGGTCAAGTGACGTGGATGACACCTGAGATGGCACCGCCCTCTCCTAACTACCACACCACACCAATGGGAAGGTGTTTCAGCTCTCGACAGATTTAACGTGCATCACTGCCCTACATGGCGGATCTTTAGTGATACTGGGCTCGAACTCGTGACAAGGTAAGCCACGGTCTGATACCTATACCACTCGGCTATCGCGGCTATTGTGTGTGAGAGAGAGAGAATTCACTTTAATTTCCCCTTGAAGGCTTTTTTTATAGTTCTGAGCCCTCGGACTTCTAATAAATAATCAACTGCTAACTTACCCGCTTAAGGGGATTTAACCGTGGCTTCAACAAAATTCTATAATCAATGTTTTCTAATTAGAGGTTTTTAATCTATATCATTCAATGTTTTTCAACCAATCAGAGGAGACTTTCACGGATTTTGTATGGCTTAGGGAACTTCCGGTGCGTTTTGTATATTAACTGAACTTTTAGACAGAATTCAAGCCGCTTATTGTTATGCAGCAGTGACCACTGAAAATTTGACATGGTTGTAACAAATGTACGATGATAACATTTTTTCTTTAAAGTATTTTGAGAGTTTGAGGTGCGGCTTAGAGTCTATGGCTACTTAGATTCGAGTAAATACGATATTTGTATAAAGTGCATTTAAATCAACTAATAATAAATTACTGACGAATGATTTTTTTTTAATTCTTTAACTTAGGTAACTTTTATTCATTCAGTATCGTGTGCCAATACTGTATTGAAGGTAATAAAAAGGCATCCTTGTACATTTCAGTTGCTTTAAAATAAAGTAGTATATACATTGTTTTACCATAATGTATTTTGGCTATTTAATTCAAAAATATTTAATGTGAAAAAAACGTTTTCAATTAAGATAAAGTTTTATTTATAACCGTTTAATCCACTGTTTACTAAACTTTCAATATTTGCGATCCAATTTTCAAACATAATTTTCATCGCTTCTCCCCTTCCGTGTACAATAACAATGTACTGAATTCAATAATAATGTACTTTCACTTAAGGCTGTTTTCGGCTAATGTTAAAGACATAAGACCCAAATTCTGAATATTTTTTCAAATAAAAAATTACTCAAACATTAATATTATATTCTGGCTTCACTATCTTGTAGAGAATCACTTATTTTATCATACTACTTCTTTTTATTCGAGTTGACACATTTTTTTCTTTTATAAAAAGTGTTCCGCAATTTTTCTCCTATACCGTAATGCTAAAGAAGCTATCCCTTTACGTGTTAAAAGGAAAAACAAATTATTTATGAACTATTTTGAAATTTTAAAAACACTATATTATAAGCAAATGCATGAGTTACAATGTTACAAATTCTTAAAAAACTCAGGCATTTTTTTCTGTCCGAAAATGTGTTCCACGTTAAGTTCACGCTCTTGTGTATATGGCGAAAACAGCCTTAAAGCTACAATACGACTTTAATTATAAACCACCCAAATTATCAAGATAAGTATTAAATTTTGTAAGTAATTTTTTATATTAGCCAATATGTGTGTGAGTGGGATAACTGATAATTGTTAAGTTTGTTCTTAACTTAGTATTGTTAAAATAATTATCAAACACATTGTGCGATACATTTAGAATTGCATTATATCAGTGTAAATGTGTATTTTATATTTATTATGCGAGAAATGTATTTTGCTTTGCTTCTGTTTATCAAATTAATATTTTTTTAATTAATCTTTCGTTTTCGACATGCTTGTAGTAGTAGGGTTATCACGCCCCCTCCCCCAGGAGGCGCGCCCCATAGTTTGAGAAACTCTGCTTTAATCTCAATAATCTTTAGTCGAATACAATAAAATGTCATTAAATTGGAGGAAATACATATCCTTTAAGAACCATGTAGCTATTTTTATTTCTAAAATACATATATAGCATAAAAGTAGGAGCAATAATAATAAAAAAATAAACACAACAATCATTAGGGTTTTTAAAAAAAATATTTCCTATCACAATTGAAGCATGCAATAATAAAATAATCAATTTTGCGCTATTTAATGCTTAAATCGAATTTCCCATTCTTCTTTGAACCTCTTAGCAATATTCACTCCTATTATTTCCAAGACACTAATGCAGATTTTGCCCTTTTCATTTTACATAATCAAATCGAACTAAAAATAAAATACCCCAGGGCTCTTTTAATATGCGTGACGAAATGTAATTAATTAACCATTTAATTGCATTTCACTTGAAATCGAGTCAATAATATCTTCTGCAGAATTTTCCAATATTTTCTTTAGTATTCCTTTTTTCATGAAGAGTTTCAAGATTCCTTTCAACGATTTATTGGCATGCTTTTTTTTAATACAATGAATGAATGGTTTTTAAGCAAGTTATCAGTCAAATTTATTTTTTGATATCCCAGATTTATTTAATTAATTAGCAATTCAAACATAATCCGTTACCATTTTATGTCACATTTTATTGTCATTTTATGGATTCAGTGGAGGAAAAAAACAGATTTATTTCTCTTCATAATTCTTGGCACTTAATCACGTCTTCAAACTTTGAAGAGTAAAGTTTCAGTTGCTTAGTGACCTTTATCTTTCCTAGGTTTTACATTATTTATTTACTATTGAGTAAATCAAAAATAAAGTGATTTTCCCAAATGATACATTTCAAAATATAAGCAACACATTTCTATTCATAGATTTTTTGTGTGTATATCTGTGTGCATATGAGTACGTGTCTATAAGAGCGCTTATATATATATATATATATATATATATATATATATATATATATATATATACAGGGTGTCGCAGAATCATTGGGGCAAACTTTAGGGAGAGGGGGGTGAACATCACTAGGATTCAAATTTACACAGCAACCCTTGGTTGGAAATGTCTTCGTTGGCGTTAGGTGACGTTGTTCATAAGAGCATTAGAGAAAACAGATCTGCATTTCCGCAGTCACTTGAGCTCTCATTGCCCGCAGTATAGAATGTTTTACGAACACCGAGCTGGAAGACATACACCAGATTTACAGATTGGCAGAAGGAAATGCACGAACAGCAGAAAGATTGTATGGCGAAAGGTACCATCAGAAAGATAGTTTGACCCAGTCTGCCATTGCTGACACCTTGAGGGGTGACACTCGCTAAACTCTACTCTATTAAAAGGATAGAATTAAATATACTTTAGAGAACATCCCCTGCTCGCCCGTGGTATTTGGGGGAAAAAACCTTGTTGGTGTCACCAACTTAATATTCCTAGGGATCAGCAGATGGCTCTATCGCTCATTTTTAGCGGCCACAGCAAATCTCTTACATTTGAACAGGGCCGGAAAGTTTTTGCAGGTGCGTGGCTGACCAGGCCTGCCCCAATCATATTCTTAATTGGTTGAGTTTTACTTTTGACGAAGTTTTAAGAAATCCTATTTTATTTCTGGATTTCTTGGAGATTTTTGGTTTTATGGAGATGGTGTAGCTGAGCTAAGCTATCTGACATAAGAAAGAACAACAACAAACATCAGAAAAATGCACCGGGCCGTCGGATGTTTACTAATTTGCATCACAATTTGTGCGAATATGGATTATTACCAGGTAATAGGCACAGTGATAGCTAGAAATGGATCTGGTTGCGAGAATCGTCTGTGATGCTGCGGATATCCTACATAATCCAAGTGTATTTGAACAGTCCACCAACCCATTGTCCGGCGGTGTAACACCTGAATACTCAGCAGTGGTGAAATCTTTGGACATCTTTTGTAACATTTTCACATGTTATCTACCACATAACGAGTGATATCTTTGACCAATAAATATTTCTGATGACTTCAGTCTTGCCTTTCTTCGTACTACTTTCGCATGATGTTTCTGAGCATGGGTTGCTCTATTCAAATCTGAATACTTGTGATGTATCCTACTTCTCCTTAAGGTTGGTTCATATGATTCTCGGACACCCTGTATATGTGTGTGCATATGTTTGGGTGTGTTAATATATGTTTATAAACTATCCTAATCATTTTACTTCCTTCAACAAATAATAGATGGTATGGAACACAATAGAGGAAAAATATGCTCTTTAATGTTTTGGGGAATGGTCGAAAATTCAGAGAAAAGAAATGATGTTTGGAGTGATTGAATAGAAATTTGTACTCTCTTGAATTGTGGTATGATTTGTGAATTATAGATATTTAAAATAAAATAAAAAAAAAAATTTCTAAAAAAACTGCCTTTATAAAAAATATTTAACTGATATTTTATTACTTTTTTCGACAAATAAAATTATGAAATTTCAACTCACATTGAAGTAGCTGAATAAGGGAAATATTTACGAATAAATTATTAAGTCTTTTTAGAAACAAATTTTAATGCGAAACTTTTCTCTTCTTCCAGTAATATTATTAACTCCAACTTAAACTTTCTTCCAAGTATTTTTATTCTCGTCACCGGCAATGATAATGTCAAGACGTGGTTCTCTCCGAGTCCAAATGCCACTAACCCGTTAAGTACCGCCGGCGTATATGTACGTCTTGCTCATTGTGCGTTATCTGCCCAGGACGTATATATACGTCTTTCCGAAGTAGAGATATATTTTTGTTTTGCTATCTGTAATAATTACTCCGAAGGCTTTGAAATGCAATAAAATGACCTTGACAGTGTTTGTAATGGACTTACTTTTTCCAAAGAAAGATTTCCTTATTTTTTCTTTTCTTTCCCCTTTCCCCAATACACCGCATACGTGCGCCTATGTGAAAAACTGTGGCACTGGGAACCGAATTGAATAGTTTTAATCGGTAGTTAAGGGCTTAAATATCTACAACGTAGAGCTGTTGATCACGTTAATTCTGTTAAAGTTCAAAGTCCTCCAAATAGTGTGAGGGGGGTTTGGGACTTTATATTTTTTTAAAAAATTTTTGTCTACGTCACTTGACGGGGGAAAAAATTGAGATTTTTCCCAATACCCAAGTTGCCTTTAAATGTGATGCGATTAAAAATCAATCCTAGGATTTTTTTTTCTTTTTCCTCCTTTTTAAACATCATAATTTAAATACTTGAGATTAATATAATTTACCTAATAGTGTAAATATTAAGTATTAAAATTCAATATGAATTCAAATAAATCATACATAATGGAAATTTTGCTAATTTTTGCTAAAGGCTGTTTTCGCCATATACACAAGAGAGTGAACTTAACGTGGAGCATATTTTCAAACAGAAAAAATGCCTCAATTTTTTTATAAAAATTTATGACATTGTAACTCATGTATTTGTTTACAATACAGTGTTTTTAAAATTGCAAAATATTTTATAGGTAATTAGTTTTTCCTTTTAACATATACGTATATTACGGTACAGGAGAAAAAATGCGAAACACATTTTAAAAAAAATGTGTGTCAACTCGAATAAAAATGAGTAGTATCATAAAATAAATGATTCTCTACAGGATAGTGAAGAAATATAAATTTTAAAGGGGAGTTTTTTATTTTAAAAAAAATATTCAGAATTTGGGTACTATTTTTTATCATTAGCCGAAAACAGCCTTAAAAATTTAAAAACTGAAAAACCCTTTTTTTTTTCTGCCTTGATTAAAATATGTTCAACAGGAAAAACCTTCCACTCATTTGGAAATTTTTAAAAATTATTGGTTTTAAAAAAATTTTTGAACAGATAAATTTTCAATAAATAGAGCATCTAAATTTAAAAAAAATTTTTATGAAAAAAATTAAAAAAAACGTTTTTAAAAAATCGGGGGGGAGATTTCAATATATTTAAGTGATAAGGCATTTAAAAAATTAGGGAAAATGAATATTTATTTATGATGCAAACTGTAATAATTTAATATTCTTGGTTCGATTCTAGATAAAAAATAAAAGGTGAAACACAGTACTGTAAAGTTTATATTGTACTGATTTATCTTGAATCAAATAAAAGCTAATAATTTAGTCTTTGATAGTAAAAAGCTGGAAGATTTTGAATTTCAAACATTTAAATTCAATCTATTTTTTTTTTTGGCATTTTAACACGTTTTCTGACGATTCAAAATTCAGTAAAAAGGCTGAAATTATAACTGTGTTTACAAAATATTTGCAGTTCAAAAGATTATCAGCATTTTCTAAATAATTTTAATTTCATATCCATTAAAGCAAAATTATACAGACATTCAACAATTTCAATACCCAAAGCACCACGCAGCTATTTTGAAATGTTTGAAATTAATTTTGCTTATATAAACGTTTTTAAACTTTAATACTTTAACTATAAAAATATTTTGAGATCCTAACATTCAAATGAAATCAATCTAATCTACGATTATTACAAACTGCATTTTATTTCACAGTATTTAAATTAATTTTAAAAACTTACACTTACTAAGAGAGAGTTTCTTAAATTCACAAAGGTAAAACACATAAATAAGATAAATGTAGAAGAAAAATATCGAACGAACTATGCAAAGATATTTAAATTACTTGAAGCCTAATTACGTCCAATAATTGGATTTAGAGAATTAATTGCTTTATTCATAAAAGAATAAACTGTCATTACAAGCACTTAAAGTTTTAAGCAAGCCGTCACGAAAAGCCATCAAAGATTTTAAGGTATACTTCGTCCCTGGATACTTTGTAGCAATAAAACATGTCTGATAGTAATCGTTAAATAAAATGCAAAATAAATAATAACCGATGGTGATAAAACTAAACGCAAAAGTAAATGCGTACTTTTAACAATTATTTTTATTGGTGATTATTGAAAATTACTTTGTGCACTGTAACGCCAAAAAAAAGAAAAAAGAAGATTTTTTCATTGTCTACAGATCTCTATTTTTACGTCTTACGCGTTCCCTTTATTTTTCCAAGAACCATCTAAGAAAGCATTTTTCTCTATTTTCTTTTACATAATGTTTCTTGAAGAAAGTAAATTGGTGAATTTATCTCAATTTTGTTTTATTGAATGGACTCTAGTGCTGCTGCAAAATGTCCTTAAGGTGTTTTACATTTACAAGTATCGCTCCATAACACTTGAGAAAAAAGGGATGCACTAGATAGCAAAATACAAATAACTTCACAAGTGTTTGTGCAGTATCCATTACTTTTGGGTTTGCATAAGATAAAAACAGGAAACTTCGTGAAAACTGGTAAATAAACTTGGTAAACTTAGAAAGTTCTCTCTTATCTATGTTCAAAGACTATATTACGCTATGAAGGAAGGTAAAACTAAAATAGCTTTTGTAAAATAATCCAAAGAGTATATATACACATACATAAAAAAGAACAAAAAAATTTGTTTGATTATGGAATAAAAATACATTGATAATGCCGCATAAACTATTTGTTTTGTCAAAGAACTTTTTACCCTTATGCAAAGGGAAAAAACAATTTTAAATCCAAAATTCAACATATAATTTTTTTCTATGCTGTCAAATCTGATCATCTGTCTATTTTACTTTCAGTGTTTATGAAGAAAAATATTGATCAAAAGATATGCTTATTTACTAGCTCTGATAAAAGCATTTAGGTTGGAACATAGCCAATATGGTTTTATATATAAAACTGATAACAGGAAAAATAGTTTAAGAAATTTTCAAAAGAAGTTTTTGATGTATTTTCGACATTTCAATGATTTTGTTAGATATTAATTTTTGTTTTAGTAAACATATTTGCCAAGATTGTGGGAAAAGGGTTTTTTGTTGGTTTTCAAAGCGAATCTCGAAACTTTTTCTAGTGTCCTAAATATTTTTCTTACAGTAAATAGAGTTTAAGAATTTATTCAGGTTTATTGGGACATTTTAAATTGCTGTGATTTTTTTAAATGCAACAGAGCATATTATTATCTTCGTATGTACTTTTTTAAGTTTTAAATAGCTCTGATTTTCTTAAAATGCAACAGCATATTATTATCTTCGTAAGTACTTCTTTAAGTTTTAATATTATCAAATTTTTGCAAAATATTTATAATTAAAATTTTCCATAAATATAAAATACCTTTGAAATCTCAGAGAAAAAAAAAAGTTTTATAAAAATGCTAGTAGGTACAATTGCTGTTCCTAATTGTTGCCAACACGAACATTGACGATATTATATATCCGATTTACAATAAATTCACTAGACACACACAAAAAAGTTAAATAATAATGTGACTATAAACTTTACCCATTTATAATATTTTTCAACCGTTATAAATCAGAATCTGGCCAATTTTCTGTGTGTTGCCGTCTTCAATTTTATGCTTTCTATAGCAAGAAGTAAGCAATTTAACAAAGAAAATAATACGCCGAACTTACGCTGCAGGTGGGACTGATAACCACGTAGGTTGAATTCGCGTAAAAGTCGGGGTATAATTTCTCATATAAATACTTATAAATTATTTTTAGTTGGGGTCGGAGACAAAAGAAAATAATAATTAAGAAAAAAGAATTTTTTTAAATAAAAGTTTAGGTAACAAAAATACAAAATTGCAACCCTAAGCTTTTTTGAAATAGAAAGTTTCATAAAATCAAAGTAATTTGCTGGCTTAAAGGTTTCTTATACCACAAAAATTCCCTCCTAACATGCTAATATTTTTTTTAATTCCTTATTTAGTTGAAAACAAATACGCTCTTCGATGGAGTCCCTATTTTATTAAATTTGTAATCTTTTTTCAATGAAATTTATGCCTTCTGTCACAAATTCCCAACCGTCATTTGATCATCTGATTGAACTGGGTCTAAAGACTCAAGTTCTTCAATATTTTGCTCATGCATTTCTGTGAGTTTAATTGTCAACTGCTGATTGTGGGAATACAGCAGTTTTGAGCGTCATCTCTATCCACTTCTTAACTTATTTGCCTGGTAAGATCGACAAATTCTTAATCACATTTCCAATTTCATAAAAATCTGGCATTGACACTACCTGAGTGTCAGTAATAATAAAAACGGGGGAGGGACAGTTTTTCCCAAAAAAATAACAAAGGACAAAATTTCCTCCAGGTTCGCGTAAGTCGTAATATTACTGTACTCAATTCAGAGTAAGCAGTTTGATCTTATTAACAGTTTGATGATATTTGAAAATAACGCCACCTATTTGTAATAACTGGTATGTGCCACGATATTCAAAAACAGCGCCATCTATTTATAACTTCAGCAACCTGTATAGGCCAGAATTTGACGTACATTGTGCTTGCTAGGTTTCATGGCAGATAATATCGTCATAAATAATATATTTCTTTCAAAGAAATACAGTGTTAGTGCTACATGCTTAAGAACATAAAATGTAACTTTTTCAATAATTAAATTATATTTCTGAAGTATGTTTGATATAAATGTCAATTATTTAAAAAATTATTTAAAATGTATGTTTTTAAAAATTTTCCGTTTTAAGAGAAATTGATAATTTAAAGATTTTTTAGAGATAGATAATTAGATAATTAATAGTTTCGTTTCTTTAATTAAGGTATCCGACTACGTTCGAAACCGTGATTTTGCGAAAGCGTATAAATGAATAATATTTATGATATTTAATGTCACTTAGATTATAATATATCTATAAAATTGTTTTAAGAATATTATTACAATAAAAATTATTTAAGTAAATATTTTTACAAAAAAAAAAAATAGAATGACCCATTTTGAAAAAAAGTTATTCTTTTGCTAATTTTTGCTAAAATTATTGTAATCGATTTTGAATATTTTTTCAAAATTATCCTTAAAACAATTTTTATCCATTTATTCAAAATCTAATTGACCCCTATATTCATTGAAAAAAAGCACCTTTTTCAAAATTACGGTTCCAAGCGTAGTACCTTAAAAGATTCCATGCTCATGTTTCAAAAGTTATACAAAATAAATTTAAAATCTTTTAACCACTTCTTAAATATCAGGAAATTTGTAGTCATTTCATAGATAGATCTGTAATATTAGTTCTTACTAATTAAAAATTTCTAGAATTAAGTACAGCATGGTAAAACCAATATAGAAGCATTGGTATCTATGTATACATATATTCAATATATATCTCAAATTTTAAAAGTTCCTGGAAATTTTTTTATTTTTTCGTTCCCTTTTAAAAATAGATGTGTGTGTATATTTATATGCAGTTAATACTTCTTTGATCGAAAATAAAATTGCCCATTACCTCTGATATATTGTATATATATTTTCTCCATATAGAAGGCTGATTTCGGTAAATGCACAAATCTGCAGTTTGGGGCTGCTGTAAATAAAGTTCTAATATTTTCCGATAATTTTAAGCACCAATAAGACAGTAGAAATATTTTTAGGAAGTTTTTAAAATCTTTAATTATAACTTTATTAAAAAAAGAAATAAAACTGCTTTTATAGAAAACCATATTAAGAAAGAAATTTTTGATAATGATGTCTCCCTTGTCATCCTTGATGATAATTTTCAATATAAAACACATAGGAATATAAAGCCTTTTGTGACAAAATTTTGTCTTAGTAGTATAATAGTAGCAGAATTTATTTCCTTCCTTCAACGCAATCTAAAAGCCCTTATTTAATTTGAGGTTCATTCTTATTTAAATATTTAAAGCATTCAATTATATTTAAATATTTTAATAGCATTGAGAGAAAGAATATTTTTTTGCGAATACATACCTTTACTTTAAAAAATTATTGCAGAGAATTTGCGAAAATTGAAAAATAAAATAAAGTCTCCCAGAATCAATATTAAATAAAGGTTCTAAAAACAGAAACTTTTTATTTCAAATATGAAAAAACTTCAAACCTATGATGAATTAGCTTTTTCAATTAATTTTTTCTTTCAAACATACTCATTCTTTTTTAAAACTCATAAGGACTAACTTTTTTTAAAGAGCTTACGTTTCAAATTTCATTCCATTATCTATTAAATAGATTCTAAGGTACATTTTAGAAATTTATTCATTAAAAAAACATAAATACAGCTCTACAATTTTGACACAAAATAATATTTTAAGCATTTAAAAAACTCCGTGCACGATTTATTTAAATCCTCTTTAAATTTACATCTCTGAATATTTATTTTAGCTATTTGTATATTATCGTATCGTATTTAACCCGTACAGGACTATAAGGTTGATGACAGTAAATATTAGTACTTAAATATGTATTTTGTTTAAACATAAAATATATAAAAATCATAAGAAAATACATAGCAAGGTTTATTTTCTCCATCAATGTGTAATTTTATAAGACATTTTTTTTATTTTATTTGTTCAAATATACTTTATTTTTACTCAAAATTATACATATCAAATAACATAAAATATGCGAGAAAACACTGTTATATTTTAAACAACAAAAAATGATATAAACAACATGGATAAAAATACAACTCACGAATGTTTTATCATTGATGCCAATTTATCTGATATCTTTGTCCCTCTAAACTAGGGATCGATAACGTATGGCACGAGTGGACATAGGAACAAAGAACAATTTTCAATGGCGCATTTTTAGACTAGTTGGCTGGGTGGCGTAGTTGTTTAGGCACTGGCTTTGTACGCCCAAAATTGAGCGTTCAACCCCAGCCCAAGTCGATGGATTTTCATGATGCAAAAAGATCGAAAACGACCATTTCGTATGATAATGCAGCATGTTAAAGATCCCTAGAGTACCTATTTGGCTTAGATGCTTTAAACCGAATTAAATTCCCGATACAATTTCGCATCGTCAAAGCTCAGGTGCTTCCCTCTGAAAAGAACATTGGACGCTAAAATTACATTGCGGCAATCGGTATCCACTTATATAATGCCACACTAAAAAGTGATACCTGCTCTAGGGAATGTACTAGGTCTTCAATAGTTTTCCAAACTGCAGCTAAATTTGAAAAAAACTCCTCTTTCACATTTTAAAAAATATGTAAACCAGCATTTTTCAATCTGTGGGGCCTTAGGGGGGCCAACACCTTAAAGGGGCTTGATAACTCTATGAGGGGGCGCAAGCAAATTGAATAATCGAAAACAAAATATTTTTTCTTTTTTAAAATTAACTTACTGAAAGTAAATTAAATACATTGTGACATAATAACAAAAAAATTAATATTTACACTGAAATAATACACTTATAAATGTATCAAGACTGCACAATGTATTTATAATTAATTTAACAATATCACAAATTAAAAACAAGTTTAATAATTATCAGTGATTCCATGAGCTTGCCATGTGTAAAATTATAAACAAAAATAAATTCTTGTCTTGATAATTTGTCCGATTTATAATCAATCCCTTAATTGCCGATTAAAAGTTACACGATCGACCCCCAATGGCACCGTTTTCTAAGTAGGCGAGAGTATATTATGTATTAGGGGGAAGAAAATGAATAAGTAAGAGAAATCCTCTGAGAGAGATATAAGTAAATCCTTCGCATACTCTGTCAAGGTCATTTTACTGCATTCCAAAGCCTTCGGAATAATTTTATGGATGGCAGTGCACTGAAAAGATCGTATCTCGAAAAGACGTATATATACGTCCGAGGAACTTAATAATTACCAGTAACTCCATCGGCTTGGGAGGGGGAGAGAAAAGGAATAAATAAGTAAATCCTTTGCAAACACTCTGTCAAATCCTTGTGATGGATCTATTCGCGTACCTTCATTTGATCCTCTTGGAAAATCTTTGGGTTATCAATTCGCGTTTATTCACAACCAAACCTTTTGAAGAAAAAACCGTGATATTTTAATTTAGTCTACTATATATAGTGAAGGTTTTCTAGCTAGCTGGAGGAGAAGGCGATATGGAAAAACAGAAGTCAGGTGAGATTGCATCTCATCAGGTATCATTCCAATTTATAGAATATTTCAAATATTAAATAGACGAAAGATTTTAAGTGACGATTGGTCACTAAAGTTAAATTAACGTTATGTTAATTGGGATAATTGAATTGATCCTAAATTAAAGTAGTCGATATTTATAGTTTTCGTATAATTCGTGCATCTCATTATTGTTCCACTTGTATTGTTCATATTGAGACATTCTCTTCTTGAATTTAATTGAATCAGTGTTGCTAAATTGGTTGATCAATAAAAAGTTGATTTTGAATATGTCTAGAGTATTCCTTCCCTTCCTTCCACACATCTATCCCGAGGTACCTTTTTAGTGATCTTTTCTTTTTCCCAAGGGGTTTACTATCTTTGGTAAACACGGGTCACGACTCCGGGTACCCCAGCGATCCTTCTCTATTTTCGACCCTCTATCTTGTCATTCAATTTCTCTTTTTCTTCTTTTCCCGTCCAGACCACAGACCTATGAATGCTTGGCGCAGTATAGCCAAAACTGGCTCTTGCGCCATAAAACACCAAACTCATCATCATCATCACCTCCCACACATCTAGGCTGGCAAGAGAGATCGACGATTTCCTCACATCCTTTTATTGCATTCCAAAGCCTTCTGAATAACTTTATGCATAACAGTGCGCAGAAAAGATCGTATCTCGAAAAGACGTATATATACGTCAGGGGAGTTTAACGCACAGATTGAGTGAGACGTATATACAGGCCAGTCGCACTTAAGAGGTTGAAGTCGTATTGTAGCTTTAGTGTCAAAGAATAGTATTATTGAATTTCTGCATTTGTATTTGTATGGGAGCGCGATGAAAATTATGATTGAGTATTGGGTCTCAAATATTGAAAGTTTGAGAAGCACCGTGTGTGAGAGAGATGTAAATCAATTATTCAAAAAATTTTGAATAATTGGCTTAGATATTTAATGGGAAAAGATGGGAATAATTGACTTCCCATCTTTTTCATCAAATTAACGACGATCAGCATTGGTTATGCCAAATAAAATTTATAATTCCACTACAAGCAATTATATTTAAGCCCATAACAAGAAAAGGAAGTAATAACCTATAACAGGCAACTAAATATCCCCTCGGTAAACAAAGCTTCTAGACCGTGGAAAACCCCAAGCTTAATTCAGAAAATACAGCTTCCACGCTGGGATTACGGAAACTAAGAGTAGGTCATTTGTCTTGCTTCGGTCAAGCCTTGATCTATAGAGCTGACCTGACCCTGAGATCCTGACGGGCTGGGATTACTTCATGTCCTTGGGAAGAGTTTTCGAACAGAAAAATATTGGAAATGTCCCACAAATGACAGTTTGGTATCCGAGATGATTGGGAATGTGTAAAAAAAGAATTGGTCAAATAATGACAGATCGTTTTCACGTAATTGTATGGTTCGTTACATAACTGGAGTTTATTTTCAAGAATCACAAAATATATTTTTTGGAAAAGAGATACAAAATCGTGCCAAAGAAAATGCATAATTAATAAAGAAATAAATACATTTAGCGCGAAAATGCTTATATCGGTTAACACGAAATAATATATACATAATGGTTCCGACAAACTACTATGTATATTCATACATTTTTTTTCTCTTAACACGAAACAAAAATCGCTTAAAACGAAAAGATTTCCCTCCTGGCAATGAACAAAATACGGAAAACACCAGAGATTTGAGGGGTGTGAGGAAGTAGGAAGAATTTGTAGGTAGAATTCATTGCAGTAGATGATGATGTGTGTAATTATGACCCAATTATGAGTCACAAAGGCATTTTGGAGTTTGTTCCAATCTCAAAAAATATCACTGATACAGATTCCGGTGGTGAAAATGAAATGAATAATGCAACCCCTATTCCCATGTCATCCTAAACGAGGAACATTATGAAAGGTATTCGCCGTTATTTACACGCACATTCCAATATTGAAATGAATAACAAAATGGACGAAATCGAACAATTTGATGCTAAAAAAAACAATGTAAAGTAAAATATCAGATAGTTTTCCCAAAAACTCAATAAATGTTTCGTTTTTTTTAAAAAACTTGGAAAATTTTGTATTAAATATCAATAAATTCTTGAGAAATTTGTTTCGCTTCATTTACTTTTATTAAATACAAACTATATACATATATACCGTATTTATTTGAATCGAAGCCACACTTTTATTTTCAATGTTAATGCTACTGAAAATCGAGTGCGGCTTAGAATTAAAGGAAAAAAATTTCGTTAGATGGGGAAATTAGGACAATTACATGTTCATGAATGCATTTAAAAGTTTATAATACTGGTAAACTAGCTAATGATTCTCTTCTTATTAGTTTTCCTTTTAAATTTATTTTCATTTTGTAAAATTGGATATTGATAAACAATTTTACTCTATTTCTCATTTTTCACAAAAGCTTTGAGAATTTAGAGTGCTGGCTTAGATTTAAATGAATGCGGCATGTAAATGAAATGTACCCTGATAATGCACTATGTTACGGTTGAAAATGTTTTTTTTTTGTTTTTTGCAATGATTTTTAACTCGAAATTCTTTTAATACGAAAAAATAATTCAGTCACCTCAGTTTTGTGTTAAATGATTTTCACCGTAATTTTTTCTGAATTAAAAACAAGTGCGCAAAATTAAGATAAAGTTTGATTCATTTTGGTTTTGCTTAAGGTATCCGACTACGTTCGGAACCGTGATTTTAAAAAAGCGCATAAATGGATAATTTTCATGGTATTAAGTGTCACTTAGATTAGAATACATATATAAAATTGTTTTTAAGGACATTTTGACAAAAAAAATTATTTAAATACAATATTTCGGCAAAAAATTAACTTAGAATAACCTTTTTTCAAAATATTTTCCTTTAGTGAAAAATGATTTTATTATAATTATATTTTGCCTGTATATAGCACAGATCTCTGTACAAAGGCACCAACTATGAGTTTTGAAAATTTCACATTATTTTCAGAGTTACAACCAATTATAATAACTATCGGAGTTATTTTCGTAAAGTCTCTCCCCTCTGTTGTCGTATAAAACATGGATAAACCCACTTCTAAGTTATATATTTCAAATATATTCTAGTTGAGCCTCTGCACAGAGGTCTGAGCTATATACAGGCAAAATATTATTATAATAGAAGCATTTTCACATAAGGAGAATATTTTGAAAATGGGTCATTCTATGTTTGTTTTTTGTCAAACTATTGTACTTAAATAATTTTTTATTTTAATACTATTCTTTAAACAATTTTATATACATTTTCCTAATCTGAGTGACACTAAATATCATAAGTATTATTCATTTATACGCTTTTTCAAAATCACGTTTCCGAACGTAGTCGGATACCTTAAACTTAAGAAACGTTGGAATTACTTAACGATCTACAAGCAAAATATTGACTTCTATATTTTTAATCTAGATTATGGTCTTGCTTGACCTTCAGCATGTCATTTTAGAAGTATTAAGACAAGGTAGCTAGTGGTTATGGTCACGAACTCGCGGTTGTTGTCGTGGGTTCAAGTCCCTATTGTCACTGAAATCCCGCCGCGTAGAGGGACTGATGCATGTTAAATATGTCGAGGTTCAAATTTCTCCCTTTGGCGTTGGGAAGTAGTTTGTAAAGGGGTATCGACACAGTTGACGTCTTTAATGACCGTGGTTTAAAATTACAAGAAAAATTAAAAATCGTGAATAGCTTTCGTGTTACTTTAAGACTCATTCACACCCTGGTAGTAAGTAGGGAGCGGGAAAGATGTATCAAACCAGTGTTCTTAATTTCCCTTTACAAGGGCCTCTGATTAGTTACATCTTCAGCTCTCACCACTTTCTGCTTTGGTGTGAATGAGCCTTTGTTAGTGTGACGTTACTAAACACCCATTTACTAGAGAAATATTATAGGAACTACTGGCAACGGACCTTGTCATTTTAAACCATAATCATGTAACAAGGATTGTGATACCTCCCTGGCCGGGGGTAACATCTCTTCATCTACGCGACCTAGATTTGTAGGAAGAAATGATTAATCACTCAAATTCGCCATAATAAAACTAATTGTCCAAATATATATTGATCAACGCAACACAAGTCTTACTTATACGGATGTTATCAGGAGGGAAACAACCTAATTCTAAATTCTAAGTAAATAGCCTGAAAAATCCTAATCACTATCTTTATGAGAAGTTAACCTCAGAATCTCTATCTACCTTAGATTCCTTAACATGCTAAAGTCCGTTTTGTAATTAAACTTCTGTAATTAATATTTTACCACTAGCTCACAGCAATCAGCATCACAGCTTTCTGTCTCCTTCTATTTTATTCTTCTACTATTCATCTATTCTACTGCTATCTTTCTAACTCGTGAATGCTAAAGCTCCATCATATATCTATTAACTAATCTGCTGCATAGCTCGGTTTCTTCTTGAGAGGATTGGATTGAAATAACTCAACTCTGGCCCCAAAGATTAACCAAGAGGATTAGTGTGAAACGTGATAAAGCCCCGTCACAGGATGGCACCCGAGATCGTAGAACGTTTCCAAGCTTATACATCAATGTAAAGTTATTTAGCTCAATATGATTTATATCCCATCAGATCAGATTTAATGGGCACCAGCTTTGTTGTATTGTAGATCTTTAGTGGATTTAGGATCGAACACGTGACTCGACTGAAACAGCAACCCCAAATTCTGACCATGACCATTAGGCTACTAATTGACCACTGGCGTAATTGATATTCAAGTCTAAATCGCACTTTTAAAGCTTCTGCTATAAGTCATGGAAAATTTAAAACCTGCTTATATTTCATTTTTACAACAGTTCTCATTACAACTCTAGGCTCTCATTAAGGATACCAGGACCTGATCGTGATATTAAAATACCATGTTAAGACTCATTTTTTGGTGATATATATCTTTTAATGTTTCTAATCAAGCTTAGGTTTTCTCCTGTGAACCTAATAATGATATTTTATTTATTTTGTAGAGTTACAACAATATTTTTTAAATTCAAAAGATTTTTTTTCTTTTTTAATTAAACATGGATATCGCAATATGCATCTTCGTTTAGGTACCATTTTCTGAAAATTATATTTTAAATGAAAAAATATTTTTTCACACATATATAAGACAATAAACAAAACATAATTAACCAATTTTTTTAGTAAAATCTTTGTCATTATTTCTTTGAAAATTTTATAAAACTTAGTAATTTTGAATTTTTTGCTTTATATATGAAATTAATATTTAAAAAAAGCATTATTTAGAGAAATATTATTTTTAATCTCTATATATTAAATTTAATCCTGCATAGAAAAATAACTAATTTGGAAGTGCATAGCGCAATGGTTATTTTTCAAATGCAAATATATATACATATACTTTTTAAAAAAATGAAAAACCAATGATTTTATACTTTATACAATTGAATCATTTGAAGAATTATGAATTTGACACACCTTATTTACATATTTTTGAGTGCATAAAAATATATCAATCTCTATAGCTACAAAAATATTTCTTTTTCCTTTTTCTGGAAATATGAACATTATTTTTGATATTACATAACACGTATTTTCATTTATGCAATAATTTTTTTTAAAAAAAATATTTCTTAAACATATAAATATTTTACAAATATAGATAAAACAATGCACAAAGATTAGTTGACAAATTATTAATGAAAATCTTCATATAGGCATGGTGTGAAGAGTGGGGTAGCATCTTAGGTGTTCATCCTGATTATTTGACTGAGGTTCAAAATTATAAGATCCATCGCTAATAGCCCTCGTATTGCTTTAAAAATGCAATGTTAATAAATAATAAAACTAAAAGTTCCAGTTTATACATGTTTTTACTTTGATGCTTTCAATTGTAACCTGATGTAATAATTGAGAAACAAATAACACTTATTAAATTTACACACACACATTGTTAATCATTTCTTTGCTGTAAAAATTTCTCTTGGAGGATATGTTACACGATTTATATAGATACACAATAAATATTTCACACAATGGGCTCAATTCGTATGACGTTATAGTCACATGATAATGATAACCACGTGATTCTGGTTAATCGGTTCAAAAACCCACGTGACGTCACAGTCACACGATAAAAGCTATCTTATGTTTCTAGCTAATCACTTCACGCGCTTCGTTGTAAGCCAACTTTTGATCTTTGCAGAAACTTTCTCTTAAAGTACATTTTATTTAAAAGTATACGCATAAATAAGATTTTTTTTTAATTTTAAAAACTTTTTCTGATTAATTTTTTTTTCATAATATTTGAATTATGAAATTTAAAATTTTATCTAATTTTTTTGAAAATAGATCAACAAGTATGATTAGTTTAATGTATCGTTTCAATTCAATGGAGAACACGTGTTTGTTTTTATCATGTGACGGTCATGAATTGAGTCCATTGACTTTAACGAGTTTTAATATTAAGTCCTATGTTTTTCAACTGATTGTTTATTGAATTTTTATTTTTGAAATACGTAATCATTATTTTATTGTATGATAACTTCATAAATAATCTGAATTTTTTGTAATATTTTGAATAATACTTATAATAAGTACATCATATGTTTATTCTCGATTTTTATTGCCTTTTTATAATATTTGAATAAAAAAAAAGTATACCAGTTTTCTTTTTAAGATTCATTTCTAGGTCTGGATCTTATTTTAATTTCCTTTCTCTATTAATAAATAAAAATTCAATACCAGACTTTGAATTTTACTTTTACTTTTTTCCATACAGCAGATCATGTCAGTTACATATTACACAGAAGCGTTTTATTTCATAGAGAAAGTTATAAGTTGAACAAATGTTTTCTTTCTACAATTTTTCCAAGTTAAAATAGATACATTTCTTGAAACTTTAGATATCCTGGAATATTTCAATAAAGTCAGACGCTTAGAATAAAAAGCTGGAAGTTTAAATCTATTTTTAAAATTAGAAATACACAAGCAGTATTTCGAAAAAGGATGCTTTTTTGACATAAGAGTTACAGAAAAAAATAATCCTTATATAGTCTTACTTTTAAAATACACAAACAGAAATAAATACATTTATAATCACAAATATTTGATGCACCTATATAACATTTATTTCAATTTAACAGCTGCTTTAATAAATATGAATGTGGTAGATATCATTTTAAAATTTCCTTTTTATTCTTCATTTATTTTTCATTATTTCAGTACTTATTTATTATTATTTTGAGTACTTGGAGCTCCAGTTCTCTGAAAGCGTTTACTTCAAGCCCCTTTTAACCCCTTAAGCTGTTTGCCCGTACAATGCACGGGGTTAGACGCAAATGCTTTGCCTTTACGCTGTACGAGTACACTGATATTTCCTTTCTTTCTTTGATGTGCGCTTATTTTTAATTCTTATGGTGTATTATTTAGTGATAGTATTTTGAAATGGTGGTGCAGGTTGTCTATGGTACTAAAATGCGTTTCATCCTGCAATTTTTGTGGTGAAGGCGAAAATGAGTATGGTGTTCAGTTTTAACGTATGGTGTTTAAATGTGCCTTTTTTAAGAATTTTAGATAAAAAATAACCTCTTATTTATCACAAATAATTAATACAGTTAAAACAGAGAGCTTTCTTCCAAAATATAGAATTATACACACATAATAAACAATATTTAAGTTAAAAATAACATGACTCTTTCCGTTGTATATTCAATATTTAAAAGTTTGTACCAGAATTATTTGATAATGTGATGCAAAAATTTCTATATATTTATATACACACACACATATTATCTTGATTCTATATTTTAAATTGTATATATATATATGTCAGGCCCCAGGCCTGCTGGTAAAATGAGGAGGGCATCACCTGTAAAATACGTTATTTTGCTTCAATCACATAAAATCCAACATGGTGGCAATTTGGCACGCAACCGAGTAGAACAATAATCAACACTTCGGTGAGGAGTCACCAGCTAAGCCTTTTCGAACATGCGTTCTCTTTCGTCAGCGCTCGCTCCACCTTTAAATAGGCTTATTTACCCACAAATCCTTACGCGATGGTAAAGAGTTCGCTCTGTTTTTACTTATTACTTACTTAATTTTGAAGCTGAACTTTTCAAACCTGACATATATATATATACAACCTGTGGCCAGAAAGTTTGGTGAATGAATTTTTATTTTAAATACAGTATTGTACAGCATCAAATACTATTTACTGTCCCGCAAAATAATCTCCATGGAAATGCACTGTTGGGAACGAGTATATAAGTCCTGGAAACTCCTGTAAAACAGTTCTTTCTGTATGGCTTTTAGCTCGGCCGTCACGTTGCTTTGAATGTCAGTGATGTCCATAAATCTCTTTTCCTTCAGGGCTGACTTAAATCTGAGGAAGAGGAAGAAGTCTACAGGTGCCAAATCAGGTGAATAAGGGAGGTGATCAAGTGTCCCAATTCCATTCATAGCCAGGAACTGCCATACAACCAAGGCGGTGTGTGGCCGAGCATTATCGTGAAGAAAAGTCCTTTCGTGAAAAGAGCTTTCGTTTTCCCAAATCCTCAGTGAATATGAGGAGAACACTTTCTGCGCCGATTTCCAGTTTTACCGCAATCAATCGCTTTGTTAGACAACGATCGTTTTCCACAAGCTTTCAATGTTTTTCGGTTTGCGTGTAGTTTTTGTCCGGCCAGCTCGGGGGCGTCTTCCAGGCTGGTCCGCCCTTCATAAACACTCTTTGATGTGATGGCTTCATATTTATAAACTTTTTTGAGCATTTCGTGAGTTCCTTTTGCCGATTTCCCAAGTTTGAAACAAAACAACATGTTTACTTTCTGATCCATTTTGTACACCGCGAAAATCCACAATAAACCTTTCGCACTCGACGTTAAACTAACAGGGAATAAACGCACTTAGAACCTTTCCTATTATAAACATGTTCAAACAGATATTGACCTTCACCACGCTTGGCGCGTTGATATTCTACTAGTACAGCAACGACTTCTACAGGCTCATTCACTGAACTTTTTGGCCACAGGTTGTTGATATATATATTAAATTAAATATGTATAAGTATAATACACATTTTCACATATCTCGTAAAATTCGATACAGAATATGGAACCGTTCTCTTCTTAATTGAGTGAGTTGATAAAACGACACGAGGTTTGTTGGCCATCGACCTCGGTCAAATAATAAAGGACGACACCAGAGATGGTACCCTTCTCTCGTAAATTCTACAGCACGTCAACAGGAGACTTTGAGTCTGGTTATATTTAACGTGTATCAACCCTCCACACGGTGGATCTTCAGTGGCACTAGGGCTCGAACTCATAGCACGACATCCACAATTTCATTACTATAACCCCTATATTAAGGCGGCCATCACTCTCTTGAAAAAAAGTGTTACCAATCCCGCACTTGGCTGCACATGCCTTACTTATATCAGAAATAGTTTCCGGGAATGCGATAAAAAAACTTTAAATAAATCATTTTTATTAAAATAAAAGACCAGTGGTTCATCAAAGGGATCAATTCATCAGAGTAATTAGTTGTTCAGTGGTAGATAAACTCAATCATCGACGACAAATCAGTAAATGGTTAAATTTAAGTTTAATAACAAATAGAGTGCATCTGCACATTTTCACGAACAGAAGATCTCTGATCAAAATGAAGAAAGTTTTTACAAGCAGCGCCCTCAATACTGGGGGTGTTCTACCAGCATCTCAATGATGCACATGTATTTTTGTGGAATTCATAAGCAACAGAATGGGTTAAGCGTGATGTATTATTGCTTAAAATCTCACTGGAAATAGCAGGATAGTAATTTAGTGAGGCACTGCGGGGTTCAACCCTCCATCGGATGCAGTTTGCCTTAGAGGCCAGCAAAAGCATTTTGTGTTAAATTTGCAATTTTGGTTGTTTTCGTTTAAGCTTCATTTTGTTCACTAAGCTGGTTCTTTTACAAACAATTTAGAGCATTTGCTTTCCTTTTCCGGGGTTTTGAATTAAAACTGACTACTGGGAAGGGGGAAGTCAAAATATGTCGGCGGCCTCTCAGCCGATTGCGCCCGATTATGTTTTGTTCAAAGATGCGCCCGACGGA
This sequence comes from Trichonephila inaurata madagascariensis, assembly GCA_019973955.1. Classification (NCBI taxonomy): domain Eukaryota; kingdom Metazoa; phylum Arthropoda; class Arachnida; order Araneae; family Nephilidae; genus Trichonephila; species Trichonephila inaurata. The sequence continues at coordinate 34,577 of BMAV01011457.1, read as the reverse complement.
GGGTTAATGGCACAAGATCCAATCACAGCATGAGAGTTATTAGAGACGAAAGTTATTGAAATATCTTGTCATTCTAAACCATAATCAAATGACTAGTATGACACCTATACTGCCGTCCCACTTTCAAAACTTTTATTCTAAGCCAGTGGTTGCCAAACTTTTTGACCTCACGGATATTTCATAATTTAAATCCCGCGTACCACTTATAGGGATTTTTAAGTATTAAATTATTGTTATGAATCGAATTACGTTTCAATGCATCTTAAAACATAACTTAACATGATGAATAAGTATATTCACACATTTTTCTCGGAACCAGCGAAATTTTCTCACGGACCACCACTTTGGCGACCTCTGCTCTAAGCCATAGGAAAACAATTTGAGCTTAGAAAGATTTAACGGGATCATCTAAGAGGAAATAACGTCTATTATATCTCAAGCAATGCAAATGAGCTGTATCTAGAGGTGATCAAAATGAAGAAATGCCCAAGAAAGCAGGCAAAAGTTTTTAATTCTATTTTTTACAGTCTTGTATTTTCTTACTCAATTGTATATTTGTATTCAAAAGCGCTCATTCCCTATTAGTGGGCTTACACGATTACCTTATATCAGTGCTTCTCGAACTTTCAATAATAATTTCATCGCCCCCTTCCCATGCAATAACAATGAACTGAATGCAATAATAAAGCCCTTTGACACAAAAGCTACGATATGACCTTGATTATAAACCATAAAATGATCAAGATAAGTATTTTGTATACAAATTTGCTTATGATAAGCTCATGTGGAAGGAGTCAATAGTTATAATATTAAGCTTGTTCTTAACTTAGCATTGATATATTATAAAATCACACTGTGTAGAACTGATACATTTATAATGTTATATTAGTGTAAATACACGCTTCCACACCACAGGTCCGAGATTCAAACCCGGACTTGGCAAGGTTGACTCAGCCTTTCATCCCTTCAGTGGGTTGATAAAAGGAGAACCAAGCTTGCTTGGAAACAACCCTGTGGGTTTCGCGTCAGACTGACCACCTGACTGGAACATCTACTCATGCACCTCAGGGCCCAAGGTCGCGTTTCCTGAGTTGGGCACAGTAGGCCTTGACCCTCACGGGCTGTCACACTACTGAGTTGAGTGCAAATATGTATTTTTATTATGCCAAAATGTATTTTGTTTTGCTTCAGTTGTGACGTCTCTCGCGTTCTTCTTCTAACATAACTCCTACGTTCTTTGACGGCCACGATTAATGGCAAAACTTTTCCAACCCAATACCAAGAAGAGAAACAGGGCGAAAATGCAAATAAAATATACTTTAAAAGGATAGAGGGTTTAGTGAGATAAGAGGGCAGTCTTAGAGATAACTTAGGGCGGAACAGTTCGGAACAAGTGTTAGACGGCCAACTCACAAGGAAGAAGGATACGCCCATCTTCGTTAATATTGTTAATTATAAGAAGGAGTAATAGTGCCTGTGTATACTTATCTACAAGTAGCAGAATAGGAGTGTCTTCAACCAAGGAAGGAGGGTTACTCTATAAAAGGTAATATTTTGTATAGGGTTAGATTGGGAGATAATTAAATATAATTAAGAAAATGACTAGTTGTGCGATCTGACTTAAATTCAGTTTTTTTTTGGGCTTATTCTCACTTAAAGAAAGTTGTTCAAGAATTAAAAAATTTTAAGTTATTCAAAAAAAGTTGTGTTAAGAATTACAAAATGTCCATTTTTTGAAATCCACCCCTTGCAGGGATCCAACAAGACATAGCTATCGCAGGATGGCTATGTCACACAGTTAATTAATAATTTTTAAAAATTATCTTTTATTTTCAACTTTTCGATATGTTCGTGCCCCTCACGTAGGTTTAACACACCTCCCTAGAGGAGGGAGTTCCACAGTTTGAGAAACTCTTCCTTATATGTTGAATATAAAATAATACTTAAGCAAAAATCTCAATCAAAAGGGATAAATGATCTTATAAGATTGACAAGGATGCCCACCAAAAAGAAAAATTAGGAATTCTCTGCTTAGATCGTGTGATTGAGTCACACTCAGAAGAGCTAAAATACGTTCTATTTCTTGCCAGAAACCAATCCAAAGTAATCGGTTTTTCATTACTCTCTCTCGCTTTGTCTGGTGATTTCGTTGGATGGAACTTTTTTTTCCTCTGTTGCCCATGAACCCTCCCTGACTACAGACCCAACGGAAGACGAAAGCGATTACCACCGATAAGTGACATCCGGACGTTTTGTCTGGACTTCTCGATAGGGCGAGCGTTCAGTTCAACAGCGGAAGGAAGACATTGAGAAATCTATGAAACAAAATACTACTACAGAACATATGGACATTTTTGTTTAGTTTTGCCGCGAGCTGATGACAATTATTCACAATCAATTAATGCAACGTACAGATGTTTGTGGCGGAATATGTTGATACGCAATGAAAATCTTTTATACAAAAACGAACTAAAATTTTTTTTTATTGTAAAAAATTTTTTGGTTGAGAGATTTCAAAAAAACATATTTCAACGTTTTTTAATTTTATTAGAGTTATTTTTTTACCTTAAAACCCTGGTATAACAGAAACTATTTTTAATAATTTTTTTGAGGTATTCGCCGTAAGACCCAAAACCCCTTTTTACAAAGGGAAATGATGAAGAAAATGCTTTTAAATTTTTAAATTGTGTGTGTGTGTTATCCGTTTTTTGAAAAAATATTTTATTTTTTTGGGAAAAAACCTTTAAAAATTTTGGTTCCCCAAAAATTTTTTTTTTAAAAAAACATTTTTTAATTTAAGGTTTTTTTTTTAAAATTTTTCTCTTTAAGAAACACCCTTTTTAAAGGGGTTTAAGCCCCCCTTTTAAAATCTTTTTTTTTTTAAAATTATATTTTTTTTTTATTAAATTAAATTATATAATTTTATATAATTCATTTAAAAAAACAAAAAAATTTAAAATTAAAAAACAAAAAATTTTTTAAAAATTTAAATTTTAAAAAAAAAAATATAATTTTTAGTTTAAATTTGTTAGACGATATGTTAAAATTTTTAAGGGATTTTGCAAAAAATTATTTTTAAAACAATTTTTTTAAAAAAAAAAAAACTTAAAAACTTTTTTTTCCCCTTAAAAATTTTAAATTTTTGTTAACCAAATTTAAGGGCCCAATATAATTTTCAAAAAAAAACAAATTTTTGATTAAACCCAATTTAAAAATTTTTATGGGTTTTTTTTTAAAATTCTTTTTTTTTAAAAATTATAAACCCCCTTCTAATTTTTTTTTTAAAAAAAATTTTTTCAATTTTAAATTAAAAGGAAAATTTAAAAAAAAATTTTTAAAAGCATTTTGAAAAAAATTTTTCAATTAATTTTTAAAAAAATTTTTTTTAAAATAATTTTTTGAAAAACGCCAAAAAAATTTTAAAATTTTTAATCTAAGTGAAAAAAAATTTATGAAAATTATATTTATTTTTTAAAATATTTTTCCAAATCAACCTTAATGAAATTAATAAAAAAATTTTAAGATTTTTGAAAACAAACATTTATTAAGTTTTTGGGGAAAATAACTTATTTTTCTTTGTTATTCTCTTTTTTTAAAATAAATTATCAACAAACTGTTCCATTTGTTATTCATTCCACCATTGGGAAAGTGTTCAATAATTGCGCATATTTTTAGATGTTCCCCATTTTGATAACGTGGGGAAAAGGAGCTGCATGTCATTTCATTTTTCGTCGTCTACGAAATTTTTCAACTTAACAAAACCCAAAAAGCTTTATCTTCATTTTGGGTGTACCGCATTTCATCACTACAACGAATTCTCCCAATGAAAAACAATAGGACAAAATTTCCTTGCATCCATCTTAAATCTCGCCTGCGAGTGGTTTTTTCCCATTTGTTCATTCCCAGAAGGAAATCTTTTTGTGTTAAAAAGTTTAAAAAAGCATGGAAATATAGTGTTTATCGGGAAACCCGTATTATTTCCGTTTAAACCCATATTTGTGTTAAACGTATTTCACTGTATATTTGTGAAATAAATAAAGTGACAAAAAAAAAATTTGCAAGTTTATAGGCCCCTTTTTTTCATTTCAAATTAAAAAGTTTTCTTAAGTCAAAACACGAGGGTTGCTGGTGAAGGACCTCGAAATTCTGAGCCTTGGTCAAGTGACGAGAACGATAAATAAGCTATCACCCCGCACTTCAAACTACCATGCCACGTCAATGGGAGGCCTTTGATAGCCGACAGGCTCAACGTGTGAGTGAGTGAATATTCACATCGCGTTATTCAGCTACTTGAGGGATTTCAGCGACAGACCTCATAATTTGGAACCATGCTCAAGTGACAAGGACGATACCTGAGCTGGCACCTCCCTCACCTAACTTCCACACCACACCAAAGTGAGAACATTTGAGCTTTGACAGATTTAACGTGTATCAACCTCCTACACGGTGGACCTTCAGCGGTACAAAGCTCTAACTCATGGCACGCCGGTCACGAGTTCGTTACCTTGACCACTGGGCTACCGAGGCCACAAATTTAACCTATGTCGGTCCTTCTATGTTGTATATTTTTAGTGGCATCGGATGTGAACCCGCGACATTCCGCAGTCACTAATTCGTAAGCATAACCACTATATTACCGAGGACTCTATTTCATTTCAATCCCTGTGTTTCTCACTATAAGTTATCTCACCCTCTATATATCTTATTTTAGCTTTTAACTATACTTCGTCGTCAGCCTTAATTAAATCATTAAAATATCTCTAACTACACTTTTAAGCTGAAAATCTCATTAATTTTCATTTATGTCGTATATTCTTCCAAAATTTCGATTTCTAACGCATTTTCTATTTTAGTTATGTGTTTACTTAAAGAAATTTTAAACTCTTAGGTTTTACTTTAATTCTCTCTTTCCATTTTAGATATCAAACAGCTCAATGAATTGGAACAAAGAAAAATAGGCCTTACCTCAAATGTCAACTCTTCTCTCTGTAGTATTCTCATCCAAATTGCTTGAACACAAATTACTTGTAAATTTGCAATTTCCAGCCCAAATTTTCACTAATATTACTGAAACTTTTTTTCATGTCCAGGTTTACGAATTTTTTTCTGTAATACATTTGTCTGTTCCACGGTCCGTATTGTTCAATTTAAAACAGAATACAAAAAAAAATTTCGTCATTTTATTAAAAAAAAAAGTAAGATATAGATCAACCAATGGAGCCCTATCAAATCAGACAATGACCTAACATGCAGCAATCGATTGAATAAAAATTAATCGGAAAAAGAATTATCGTTGCCACCATTCAAAAAAAACTTTTGGATTGAAAAACCAATTTTGAGGGCCTACATTTTTTAAAAGGGGGGGAAAGGGGACCCTAAAGGGGGGAGGGGAAAAGGGGGGAATTTCCCCCCCAGCGGCACCCCCCCCAACTCCCCCGGAACGTTTTGGTTTGAAGTTTTTAAGAGCTCCCTCTGGGGGGTTTTTTTTATGCCTTTAACTCCTGGGGCCCTTGATGGGGGATTTGAATGGGACCGGGGCCCGGGATGGACAAAATGGATCGGGTTGAGAGTTAAGGTTAAACCCCCAAAAACCCCTTTTATAGGGCCCCTCAGATGTCTCCGGACTTGACGGTCCCAAAAAAGAGGCCATGTTTAAACTACCAACCTTTCCGTGGGAACCCCGGTGTACCAGTTAAAAAAATGGGCAGCGGGGCTATGGGGTTATCCCCGAGCCGAAAAGGGGGGTTTTAAAAGTGTAAATTTTTCCTTGGGGGGTTGGGAGTTAAGAAAGTGACCTCGTCTTTCTTTTTAAAAAAAAGACCTTCCCCAAAAAAATTGTGTTGCTTTTTGGAGTAAATTCGCTTTTTTGACATGAGGGGGCCCCAAAGCAATCTATTTTGAAAGGTTAATGAAGAAGGGGGGGATTTGGGGGACCCAAAATGCCCCAAAAATTTTTTTAGCCACCCCAAAATTTCAGCCGTGGATCAAAACCTCTACCGTATCCATTTTTGGGGACAGCGACTCATGACCGTCAGCCATGAGTTTGTCTGACCACTAGACAGTAGGTAACAGGGGCGGTCCCCAGGGAAGGTGGACCGTGGCCGCGTGCCATAAAAAATTTTTATACCGCTGAAGGCCCCGGTAGGAGGGGGGTAAATTTAAATCGTTAAGTAAAATTTTTCTCCCATTGGTGTGGTGTGGTAGTTAGGAGAAGGGTGCCAGCTTCGGGTTTCCCTCGTCCTTGCCCATGGTTCAAAATTACGAGGTCCGTCGCCAAAGGCTCTCGTGTGGCTGAACAGTGCGACGTTAAAATTCATTCAGACCCTCAGTGGCGTAACATAAGCAACCGCACCCAAAGTCTCCCGAGGACTCTAAGGAGCCGAAAGCTTGATTGACAGCAAGTACGTATTTGGGCTTGGGACCCAAAGCATGTAGGGGGCCTTAATATTCTTCGTTACGCCACTGCCACTAGACTACCGCAAACACTCGGGTGCGTTAGAGTGCAATGTAAAAAACACTCTCTAACTGTTTAAATTTCCCTATTGAATAGGAAATGTGCTTAAAATTCTCTTTTGAAAGGATTACTTAGAATCTGTGTAGCACGAGTTGTCAAAAATACTATGAAAGCTATATCAATGCAAACATTTCAAAAACAGTATTTTTTTAAGATAAAAGATTAATTACCTTCTATTTTCTATAATAATTGAATTTGCTATTCTGTTTGCAATACTAATTTATCAGTTTTGAAGAGTATGTATTATTTTACTTTAGAAAATAATAATCCTCAGTGGTTCATGTTATTTTAAATACATTTATCATTATTGTTTTAGAGAAAATCTTCCTGTAAACAAGATTAAGAGATTCTCAGACACATAAATTACCATTTGTTATTTGTGGAAGAACTTATACAATATATTTTTTAATTTCAAACTTTTATGTAACAGAAAAAAACATAAATAATTTCTTTTATTTTATTTCAAAAGTTTATTAATTTACTAGAATATTTTTAAAATTCCTCTCTTTTAAGGATTTTATCTGACATAATAAATGGATAAGATTAAAATAAAATTGTTTACAATTCTAATTTTCTGAAGGTTTGGTTGTTTAAATATTTATTAGTAAGGGGGTTTATTATAATTTTTTTTTATTAAATAATCAAAAAAGTAAAAAGCCTAAAGAAAAGACATTTTTTTCCGAATACATATTGTGACTGCGGTAGTGTATTGGTCATAGTCAGGTACTCATGGCTGGCGTGTCATGAGTTCAAACCTCGTGCCGCTGAAGACCTTCAATGCAGAAGGGGCAGAGGCACGTTAAAATATGTCGAGGCTCAAACATCCTCCCATGGTTGTGGAAGTTCGGAAAAGGATGTGCCAGCTCAGGTGTCATCCTCGTCACTTGACTGTGGTTCAAAGTTACGAGGTGAGGCAGCAGTAGTCTTCGTATGACCTTATAGTGCGACAAAAATGAACACTCACTCGAGTATGTATGATTAAAATGAAATAACTTCGATTTTTAACGAAGTAAAATCGTGTTTCAATCTTTCAATATTGGTGACCCAATATTCAATCATAATTTTCATCGCACCCCCTACACCTCCATAGAAATAACAATGCATTGAATTCAGTTATGGTATACTTTGACATTAATGCTATAATACGACTTTAAACTCTTAAGTACCACTGGCGTATATTTACGTCTCACTCAATCGGTGGGTTAAGTGCCTCGGACGTATATATACGTCTTTCTTTCCAAAGTATGATCTTTTCTGTACACTGATATCTATAAATTATTCCGAAGGCTTTGGAATGCAAAAATACCTTACTAGTGTTTGCTAAGGATTTACTTATATCGGATGATTTCCTTAATTATACCTTTTCTCCCTAACCCCAATACATCACTTACACGCGCCTATATGGAAAACGGAGGCATTGAGGAGCGAATCACGTAACTTTGAATTGGAAGTTCTGGGATTATTTATAAATCGTACAAAAAAATAATAATCAAGATATGTGTTAATTTTTGTACATATATTTTTTTGACAAGCTCATGGGATCACTGGTAATAATTAAACTTATTCTTAACTTAGTATTGTTAAATTAATTATAAAATACACTATGCAGTACTGATGCATTTATAAGCTAAGTGTATTATATCAGTGTAAATATGCATCAGTGTCTCGTGCCTAAAGAAGTTTCACTTCGAAAAGTTGACTCATTCGTCTGATGTGTTTATAATAAATATTGATTTTTCTTTTCTGAATCATCAATCATGAATCATTTTTTCTGAGTTATCATGTTAATTCAATGTGTAATAAAGATATCTTTTTAGATTTTTCTCTCCTTTTTTTTATACATCAAGAAATAACTTTAGTAGTATTATTTTAATATAAGTATAATATCATAAGCTGTTTAAACTGTTATGCTATTTGAAGTATCGAAAAGGCATTTCTTCAAAATTCTTTCTGAATATTTAAAGTTTGTGAATGAACTCAATTATAGCTGAGTTGTTTCAATGTTTTCTTCTTTTTCAATTTACAGAGAAACACAAAAATTTAGTACTATTATTTTGTTACCATTACAAACATATATTCAAATTAGATTACATGTATTAATATTCAAATGTTGTATATAAAAAATATTTCGAAAAAATATTTTTTGAGCAAGCTAAAAGACATAATTTTATTAGACTGAGAAATATGCAATGTATTTACTATTATTATTTTTTATATTGAAGTCTGGCATTTTTTTGAATATTTTATTATAGTTAATTTAAGTGTCTATATATATTATGATTAATTTCTCTCTCTCACTTTCTAATGTTATATGTTAATAAGATTTTTTTTTTCAAATCTTATTTACATATAACATATTTCTGTGGAACTTGAATAAGTGGAAATTTTTTTAGATTAAAATTTATGTAAATCCATTCTATTTTTTGTAAGTGCTATGTACAGGTATATATGAGTTTGTCGGAAAAAAATATTCAGTTAAGACTTCATAATTTTAATTTTGAAAAATCTATATCCTTAGGATGTCTCCCCCCATGCAGATATCAATTCTAAATATATTAAACATAATAAATACAGTATTTAAATGAAAATATAAAATAGGGTTTTTATTTTGATTTAAATTTACAGTGAAATTTAGGAAAATCAAAAGTACATCAGTTTTTAATTCAAATGGGTCAGTTTTTAATGAATTCAAATTCTACTATCTTTATTGAATTTGTTATGTACTTTTTTTTATTTGTTTTTAGTGATGAATTAAGTTTCGTTTTTATTTGTTTCAAAAAAATAATAATATTAAACCAATTTTTTAATTATATTTCCAGTTTTATATTGTGTAATTTCAATTATGCTAATATATAAGTATTTTTTATAATTGATCGGAATCCCGGGAGGAATTCCGGGATTTCAATAATGAAATCCAGAAATTCTGGGATTGAAAATATAGCACGGGATTTTGCAAACCCTAAATTTTACCTTTTTGTATACTCTTTTGTACTAAGTACATAAAGTGTTGGAGATAACCAATTTGAATTGATTGGTTTTTTCTATTACCTGTTGTGTTCCGCTTCATCATTCCTTTGTAACCTTTTTATTTCTGAACTACGTAATTAATTGTAAAGAAACTATGTATTTATTTTTTAAATAAGTAATATTCAAATTACTCAGTAGACTTCTTCTGTAAAAAGATAATAATTTTTGCTCAATAAAGGATGAATACACACACGGAAGTGTTAGTTGGTAGGGGCTTTTCTAAGCCGCCATCTTGAGAGAACTTGATAACTTTAGGCACGTCATTTCACCAATAATCCTGGTATCTTCAAAAGGCGGCGATCACAAAACAATCCATCAATCACCAATATCTTACAGAACAATAAAAACTTATATGTATCAGAATTATCTTAAATATATTGTTATGTAAAACAAAGAAAAATGTATCTTTCCAATATGGAGAAATAGATTTCATTGTAAATAAATAAATCGCTTATAATAACTTTAAATTTCTCGAACTATTTAGATATAAAAGAGTATAAAAAATCTTTTTCGGCAGAGTATAAAATTCTACACATAATATGGAAAAAAGTGTAATATGAACTGAAAAATTATCGTTTGCGCTGAATAAATAGTAACTTTATATCTATCTATTGAGAAGTCAATATAACTGACAAGCACCTTAGAAATTTGATATACTAGCATAAAGAAAAGGGGAGATATCTTCAAATATTTTGCATATAAACTCCTCATGGAGTTAGGATGTGATAAGCGGAGCTTGGGTATCAAACCCCCAAAGCGAAAAAGATATTTATAAAATGGTGTTTTCTCAATGTTCGAAGAGGCGAAATCTAAAGTATGTATAAACTGAAGTTAGAATAAATAAGAGAATAAAATGAGAGAATAAAATGAAATTAGAATAAATTAAATAATTAAACCAATTTTTTTATATCTGAATAAATAATTAAAATGAAAGCCCAAATAGTGAATATATCTCAGATAAACCTGCATGCACTTTTCGTTAAAAAAAATAGTGCATCTATCAAATAACATTTTAAAAAATTCAAAAGTTTATTAAAATATATATCTTGAGATAGCAAACTTTTATCAGTTAAGGGGACAAATTACGATTCAATTGACAAAAATCGATCTAAAATTCGAGTAACTTTTTTTAGTCTAAATTATTCTTTACAAAATTTTCTGTGATCTCCCAAAATTTAAAAATTTTAAGTTTAAAAAAAAATTTCAGAGTTATATGATAAGGTTTATGTTCGTTTTTATTAACATCTCAATGGAAAATAAAAATTTATAAACGGATTTATCTCAGAAAGAAAAATAACTAATACATCTTCATTTAAAACGCAAAGGCTTCTTTTTCTATTGTTCCAAATGCTCTGATATTGTTTCTAACTATTGCTACATGTAACAAAATTTGGTATGCATTTTTGAAGCAAAACTATAATTTTTTTTAAAAAAAGAATGGTTGAATTTAGAATATAACCCTTTAACTGTCAAGTTATTTTGATGATTTGGGTACACAAATTGTCAAATTCTTTTGAACCAAAGAACTTCTAACCTCTAACCTTTGAAGTCTTCAGTAAAGTGCTGCCATCTATTGAATTGAGCGCACATTAACTTTTCCCGAGAACCAGTCGGGTTTGACAACGATATGAAGCCGAAATAAACGTCTCCCGTTATATATTCGGGAAAAACAATACGATGCACTCAAAAAAAATTACCCCGAGTAGTACTCGGGCATGACATTTTTGAACACCAGTGCTGTGTCCGAAATTATCTCGGGCATGACAGTTAAAAGGTTAAATAGTTCAATTAAATTTTTTTTTCTTGAATTTTATAATGTCACCGCTTACATCTGTGAGCCTCATGTTATGCAAAGTGGTGCATGAAGAGTTTTTCAGATATATTTATTTTTAAAAATAATTAGAATTTTATTAAGGAATTTTCAATAATCATTCACAAAAGAGTATATTACAAATATCAGCCATGATAGCAGAAATGACATACCAAATTTTGTTATAAATAGTTCGACGTAGATGTTATTCACATTTCATGTACGTACGTCAATTATATCGTCGGAGGAATAGCATTTTCCTTTGAAATTTTTCTTTGAAACATGAAATGTTTAGCTTTTTGTAGTATTGTCAGCTCATAAATAGTTTTGTGTAATACATACGCATAGGTTAAAGTAAAAAAAAAATTGTAAAAATCATTAGATCAAGGATTTTTTATATATATCGTACCATGTTCCCTTGAAACTTATTACAATTAAAATAGAAATTTATCCCACACACAACAAAAAGGATGAACTTTCTTATGATCAGTTGTGTGTTTCAGGAAATCTTTACCATAATATAACTTTGAGATATTGAAGCTATTTGTTTGTATACACTATGTGTTTACATATACAGCTTTGTAACACTTTCCTTCCTTTATTTATTTTTTATTTTTGTGTTTACTTTTATTGATTTTTTCAGGCATTAAATCTGGTGAATAGTTTTCTGTTAAATGCTTCGTATTTCCACAAATAGGAATTAGTTTTTATTGTCACTCTTTTGTTAAATCCAACTTGTAAAACCAGTAAGAAATCCTCTTATTGTTTTGTTTCGCGTGTTTATGTAAACATATTTTTTTCCAAAAAATTTATTTAAAAGATTTCTAAAAAAAACATTTTTTTATCCTATCCTCAAAAAAATACTTCCTATTTCTTTCTTGTATTATTGTGTCAGTAAAAGTATAAATGATTTAGAACTTCAAAAGAAAATAAATCGGATAAAGTAAGAAAAAAACACTGAATCTTAACTTTGATGTCACTGAATGTTTTTTCTCTGTTTTCCTCTGATTCTAATCCTCTTAAAATGAGCAGTTTTAACACTACAAACCTATTTTCTTGTACATTCTTTCAACAACTTCCCGGCAGATAAACATAACATTTGGATTTTTAATTCTTACCGAAAAAAATGTAGAGAAAACCCTATTGTATTTATTTCCTTAACCCCTGCAAATTTTCTCCAAGTCTTAGTTCTTTTATCACTTGCAACGTAAAGGAACGAATCCAAATCTTACGCATAATTAAATTTTCAAAAAAAAAATTTCGTCTTGCACTTTTAACAATGATTTCTTTTGATTGTTTGCTGCCTTATTTTAATTAACTGTCTTGTTTCACTTAGTAAGCATTAATAAATCTTCCTTTTTATAACATCATTAACTGAGACTTATCTAAAATAATTCCCGAATGTATCGGTTAATAGAACGTGATTGGATTAAAAGTGCTTTCTTCGCCTAATACAATAAATCACATTCATTCATGTGGGGTTTACTTGGGTGACCTCTTATTAAGAAGAAAAAAGTTTTTCAATTCGCGAGAATTCTTCCATGAAACACGACCTCTTTCAAAAGCTTTTAACCAGGAGTCTTTTTTAATGCACATGCGAAGAGGGACTGTAATGAATTTTATTCGCTATTTTAAGACGTGCGTTTAGCAAAATGGGATCTTTTATTCGAGATGTTTATTATTTCGCTTACACATTTGCTGTTAACTAAGGGAAAATAAATTCCTCGAGAGACTTGAAGAACGTGATTTGAACCGCTTATTAACCAAACCGTGAGAAATAAATTAAATGTTGTCATTCAAAATATAAGAATTATTTATTATAAAGTCGTCTTTCTTAGTACATTATAATAAGAAGGTTTGTGTTTCTCAACCAGTGCTATTTTACAAACTTTTAAAACAAAAATTGTTTGGTACTGAAATATTCAATGACATATCGTAACATATTTTATAAGTAAACATATTTTACAAGTATGCTATTTTCCCTTCATCTATACTGTCCATGTGGAAAAATTGAGCTTTACATGCAAAGTCCACTTCCCAGAAAAAACTAGAAAAATAGTTATGGCAATCAGTAAAGATGTAATCAATATTACCAAATTGTCGATTTTATTGCTCTTGGCGACAAGTTGTGAAACCGCCCCCCTTAGGTGACCGTTTCTTTGATTATCCGCGTGAGCTAGAGATGTAGGGTTTACAAAAAGGAACAGCCATTTTAAATTCCCTAATATGACTTTTATTAAGAATGTGACTTAAACTTCTTAACAAATTAGATAATTATATTTGTGAGAGAATCTACTATGAACAAAACACACAATAATAGTTATACCGAATCGCGTAAATTGGACCACTATCAATATCAAATCACCCCAAATCCCCTTCTAATAATATTAAAAGTCCAAATCAAATAGTCAATCCTACCTTAATTTGATCTCTTCAAAACTATGAAAAAGGCGCTGGGCGCCGTGTAATGGTATACACTTTGACCTTGGTTAATCTTCAAGAAAACTTCTAAGGGTTTCAATTCCCGCTTGTATCACAATCTTTTTTAAATAACATTCCCCCAAATTCCATAGACTTACTGAAACTTCTGTTATTTAAAAGCTTCTTTGCATTTCAGTTCATTTTTCCTTCTTGGGTTTTGTTGGAAAAAAGAGTTGCCATTAATCTTGGCACCCAAAGAACCCAGAGGTCATTTTAAAGAAAAGGCGGGTCCTCACAAAGTTTGGCATCATGTATGATATCACCAAGGAATCATGCATAAGGCACTGGTTGATCTTTCTAGAAATTATGACGGATCTATTCTCGTACCTTCCTCTAATCCTCTTGGGAAATCTTTCGGCTACCAATTTGCGTTTATTCACAACCAACCGTAAAGAAGAAACTATGATATGTAAATTGAATCTACTATATATAATCAAGATTTTCTAGCTAGCAAGATGAGGAGAAGGAGTGAGAACGTAATAAGACTGAATTCATTGCTACTGATCAAATATTATAACTTTCCGTAGTGTATTTCAAGTATTTAATAGAGGAAGATTTAAAGTGACGATTGACCACTCTAGTTGAATTAATATTAGATTAAGTGGAATAATAGATTTGATGCTATAAAGAGAGGACACACACACACAGATAATGATAATCTCCTAATAACTCATGTATCTTGCTATTTATCCACATTTTGTTCATATTGAGAATGTTTCTTCAGGTTGAAAATTATGGAATCAGAGTTGCTATTTTTGTGAGATCAATGAATAAATCACTGATGATTATGACTAGTGTTTCTTCCCTTCCTCCCACATATCTAGGCATCCCTCTCAAAATTACCACGAGGATACAAAAGTTTTTTTTAAGCGAAGGTCGATTAAGTTCAGAAACGAGTTCAGTCGAGATCAGAATCTGTTCGTGCGTTGACGTTATCTCTCTGAGTTCTTGCTTATGGAACTGTTCTAGAGATCCCGTTTTTGTGGAATTTTGTAAAGCTTGTTTATAATGTGCGTTTTGTACTGTTTTAAATAATCTGGTATAACATTTCTTTGTGTATATACGGTGATTGTCTTGTATAGTAATCTGTGTTCGTTTTTGTCCATTAATAAATCTTTTATTATTCAAAAAATTGCAGTAGTTGACCGCTTTTCCCCCGCTTAAATTTGACAACAATATTATTCCTGGTTTTATTCTCTCGTAAAATAACTTTAAAGGAGTTCTACTTTAGAAAAATCTAGACACCCCTCTCTAATCACATCCTTTAAATTTCTAAACAACTCCCAGGCGAGGGAGTACGAATACCTTTGTACAAAATAGTGCATCTAGCTAGTCAACTTTCAAAACCTCCCCGTTCACAATCCCCAACTATATATTTTCAATAAATAACCAAATCCTGATAACACAACAGTAATACATGTCATTTATAAAAATTCAGAACCTCTTTGAAGTTAAAAAAGTAATTTACTATATATCAAGATTAACCTTAGAAAACTCAGGCTTATATAGAAAACCTTCGTTGATTGAGGATTCTTTTAAATTCCGCTTTATATATTCTGAAGGTTTAAAAACATGTTCTTTAATTTCAGGGGGTAGGAATTTATTTTTATAAAATCTCAAACTACTAAACCCCAGTACCAGCTTTAATGAAAAAGAATTCTTAATTTAAGACAAGACTTCAAACTCATAATCAAACCAAATTTATTGCTGAAAATTTTACTCTGTCAATGAGATTTAATGTATGAAAGGAAAATATAAATATATATATATATATATATATATATATATATATATATATATATATTACTACATCACTAGAGAATAATTATTTTAAGTTGGATGTCTCAAAAAATGTAACTTAAAATAATGATGCATAAATAGAAAATGTCGCAATTATATGAATGGATTACAAAGAATAAAAATATTGCAGATGGTGGGTATTTTTAAGAGAGAGAGAATATAATTCACAAATTAAGCTTAAAATGCACTGCTGGCCACCGTGAATGCAACACCAAGAAAGACAAGAGATACAACAACAAAATTTATTTTGTAGATAACATGTTGACCAAGTATCAAATGATTAAATTTATAGACTTCTATGAAGTGTGGTTCCTGCCAGAATCAGTAGCCAGAGTAGCCGCCATTGTTGAAGATCACCACTGCCACACGCCTCGGCATTGATTCAAATAAACTTTGGATGTGTTCTTGTGGTACAGCAGAAAAAGTAGCTTCCACACGTTGCCAAAGTTGATCTGGTGTGGCAGCTGGGAGTGTAATCTGGGTCAATCGTTGAGCAACCATGAACCACATGTTTTCTATCGGTGAAAGATCCGGAGAGTGAGCCGGGAAGGGAAGCAATTCAATCTGGTGATTGACGAAGAACCTTTGTACAATGCATGCCACGTGTGGTCACGCATTATCCTGTTGAAATATGGCTGTGGCCAAGCCCTGAATGTAAGGAAGAACAACTGGTTCCCACACCTCGGAGATGTAGCGCTGGCTGTTTAAAGTACCAGCAATGCGTACTAGAGGAGTGCGAGTGTGATATCTATTACCGCCCCATATCATAATACCCCATGCAGGACCAGTGTGGCGGTGCATAACGCAGCTGTTCAGCATCCTCTCTCCACGGTGTCTCTCGACTCGAATCCGACCATCCTGGTGTTGCAGACAGATGCGGGACCCGTCAGTAAAGACAACTTGTGACATAGCCATCTGTCGATAGCTATGACGTGGTGGATCCGCGTAAGTTAGAGGTGTGGGATTATCGAAAGGATGAGACATTTTATAATTCTTAATACAACTTTTATTAAGAATAACTTAAATTACTTATATATAATGAACAACTTAATTTAAGTGAGAATAAACCACAAAGTAAGCCGAATATTTAAGTCAGAACGCACAACTAGATCACTTATCCTAAATATAATTGATTATCTACCTAATCTCGCTTTCTATATTATATTATCGTTTAGAAAGTAACCTTCCTACCTTGGTTGAAGACTCATCTATTCTACTACTTGTAGATAGATAGATGTACTCATGTACAATTATCTTTCCTTATAAATATTATTATCGAAGGTGGGCGTTTCTTCTTCCTTGTGAGTAGGCCGTCTAAACACTTTTTCCCGAACTGTTCCACACTAACTTTCTCTAAGATTCCCATTCTCTCTCCACTAAACTTTATCCTTTTTAAAGGGTATATCTTATTTGCATTGTTGCTTTGTTTCTCTTCTTGGTATTGGGTTGGAAAAGTTTTGCCATTAATCGTGGCCGTCAAAGAACGTAGGAGTTATGTTAGAAGAAGAACGCGAAAGATGTCACAAACTTCATTCCATTCTGCCGCCCACATCCTTCTTTCATCGCACCATTGGCGGCGGAGACGTCTGTGGTTCTGCGTCAAGGGTAGACCAAGCAATGGACGTCTTGCGGACAGACCACTCTACTGTAAACGGCGTCGAATGGTACGCGCAGACACTGAATGATGCGTTACAAACTCAATGTGCTTTGCTATGGTTCGTGATGTGACTAAACAATCCGTCACTGCCATGTGCACAATTCACCTGACCTCACGTGAAGTGGTGCACTGAGGTAGATGTGATCGACCACGTCAATCCGTCGTACCCTCCTGCATCCCACGGTCACATATCCGCATTAGAGTTGTTTGGTTTCATCCAACACGGCTACCTATTTCCCTGAAAGATAATCCACCACACGGATACTTGATCAAAAGTTGATCGCTGTTTTCTACGAGACATTACTAATCTTTTTTCGAAAAAAACCACAAGAAAAATACAATTGCCGAACTTGAAATCATTGAAATCTCCAAGCCTTAAATAGCGCTTTGAGTAGGCGCCACATACGCACTTGATGTGTGTCTGCGCTGAAATTCTAATCATTTGCATATCTCACCTCCGCTAATGCATGTTGTAAATTTCATGTCATTTGCATGCTTCCTTCAGGATGCTGCATTTACGGTGGCCAGCAGTGTAAAACAGTGTGTATTGTTCGGATCGTAAGTCCAATATTTTTAAATATTATAGCTGCATTTTTTAAAAATTTTAATAGTAGCATAACGAGAAGAGTAATGTATATTGTCTACTTCATTTAAATCATGGGAAAATGTGTATAAGTAGATGCTGCAAGTAAAAGAATTTTAAAAATAATAATTACTGAAATTTGTTCTATAATCGTCGGTTATATAACACTATTTTAAAAATGAGACAAAGAGCAATCACTGAAAATAAAGGGTTGTAATGAATTCCCTATTCCGTTAGTGTGTGAGGGTGGGAAGGAAAATTATCGATATTAAAAAAAGCTTCTATTTATTCACACTTATGAACAACAACCCAATTTCTATAACCCAAGTTAAGAAACACACCAATTACTAATAACGGAAAGCAATAGTGAGGTAGACGAGATATCAGAATAGTTAGTAAATCGGATCACATACATCCAGGCAATATACCCTCTAATTCCCAGCGACCTAATCCAATCTAATCTTTAGTTGACCAAATCGTCAATTTTAATATTACTCAAATAAGCTATGAAGAACTCACGCCTCACTTCACGTTAATCAATCACTGATATCCGTTAGCAGTCTAACTCTCTCTCAAACTCGAAAGTTTAATCTTTATATACAAGTCTTAATTTACATAATCACATCTTCTTCGGAGGGAGGAAGGTTTATAATGGAATAATTTTTTTACAGACCCAAAATTCCCCCGAGAGGACAATTAACGAAAAGAACGCGGATAGACCCGTTAGATGGTGAAGATCTCTTCTTCAGAATTTTAACTTCATCCGAAAGGATTAAGTTGCTGCATTTGTTTAAGTCATAGGTTTCTCATAATTTACATCAAGTAAGCTCGGTGTGTTAGAGGTAACGTGCCCGCTTCGTAAGCCTAAGGTTGCGAGCTCAATCCTGGCAGGAGTAGAAAGATTTTCTGGATTCTAAAATCATAGGCATGCATGTCATATGATTATGTGGCATGTAAAAAATCTCTTGAGCATCAATTTTTGTACTGGAACTCACGTGAAAATTAAATCATGGCAATATTTAGCATCCGACAACAGTCTGAGTTAAAGATGTAATCCAAGAGTCAGAATTTGGTTGCGAGAGCCGCAAATCGATGCTACCACCATGAAATGGCTCTCATATTTGGGGATTTGTAGTGTCTGTAAGAGATTAGTTGCCAATATGCAGCCCATTAGAGGGGGGGAAACAGTTTAAATCAACCTCTTTACACAACGGATCTGTAAAGGCGGTTTGAAACTCTTGAATAGATTGAAACAACGCCAGATATGAGTTCACAACCCTGAACTCTAAGTTACCGCGGTTTTCATTACCTATATTAGTATAGGAATAAAACTTTTAACTATTTTATGGATTTTCAAATTTTAGAAGCAAGCAAAATATTTAGAACTTTTGGTTCTTGTGATTATTTACTAAGACAAGAGCTTTAAATTATTTTACGTTCCAATTTTTACTCAGATCAATGGCAACAAGCTATTTATTTTTAAGTAATTTAATGTATAGAGAATTTGGGGCTCACAGATTTTATGCTATCAGTTTAAAAAATAAAACAGTTCCTTAAGAGGGATGAAAGTTTATACTCGCGAAAACTCATAGAAATACTAGTTTCTAATACTCCTAGTTTCTACTCCTTAGAAATACAGAATACAGCCGTAAAATTGGCACAATAAGCCCCAGAAGCTTTTCACACCTTCTACAGTGCTCAGGGCACAAATACTAGTGTCTAAAAGTACAAGTACTTAAAGTTTATTCGCAAGCAGCTAATCGCTAGTAGACTCTTCAACAGTCAAAGTAATTCTGACTTTGTTTCAGCGAGCGACTGCTATTTATAGTCTGTACGGCTGTCTTCTGGCTCTTTCTTGAAAAATCCACTTACGTCATAAATTGTGATGTTAATAGATTTCTCTGTATTTTCCAGATGCATTCGGACGGTAGCCAAATCTCCAAAAAGGCTCGTCAACCCGCCAAAGTAGACGCCAACTATCCAAAAATGGTTATCAAAAATGATGCCAACTTGGCTGTATCACCAATATTTCATTATGATATAAGGGGAATGTTGCTTCCAAATATTACAATTTTTATCATAAAACAAATGCAACAAAAAGTAATATTAATATATTAAACATCCAAATATGTTTAATTTAAGTTCAAGCGTTCACTCCTCTTCCCCTAAAATTAACCTATTACTCTTATTCGTGACATGCATTATTCTTCTGTATGTTTCCAAATAAATTGATCAATAAGTAATTATTCAGGGAAAGTAGTTGACTAATACTTACGTACCCTATTTTGTTATAATTGGGTCCAATTTATCAAGAATGAGACCATCATCTTCGGCAGTGTAATTTAGAAAGTCATTTTTGTATTGCGATTCATCTCAAAAATAATTTTAATGAATATTAATCTTTTTCAGATACTTAATGTTAGTTACACGTCCCTCCAGAAACTATGAAGAATTTATGGAGCTTATTTTCTGATTAATGCCCTTTTCAAAATGACAAAAATATTTTTTGTACAAATAAAGATATTTAATACAGTTGAAAAAAAATGTTGTTGAGTCATAAGATTATTCAATAATTATCAGATATATAACAATTCATTGTTTTATTTACGATTTCGAGAAATTTGTTTCCTTAACACCTTTCCTTTGCCATGTATTGGAAATGAACATCGTGACAGGAAATTAAGTTATCTCCAAAAGGGGTTCCTCTTTTAGAAACTATTCCCTATGCCAAAAAAAGTTTTTCCCTCTTATTAAGTTAAATCGGTAATCTTTCTTCTTGTCAGTACGACTTTGCGATAGAATATTAACATTTAACAATCGGAGCTATAAAATAATTCAGTATTATATTTAAGGTTTCGAGATGTAAAAATAATTAATTATTATCATTTTTATTCCATGCCTAGATGTAAATTTATTCATTATAACTTCTACCATTCGGAATTATAACGTTTTTAAGTATACTTTTTTGCAATTCCGAAATAAAAAATAAATGACTATTTTTCTGTAATAATTAGCGTTAATAACATCGCCTTCTAATAAAACAAGGGAATTTTAATATTTTGTATTTTATCTTATTAGTGTTACAAGATGATTTGTTTTCTTATAATTTTTCTAAATCAAACCGAAATACATGTAAACTAATATTTATCAACTTATAAAATATTTGCTCTCTTCATACTTTTAGCTTCATATTTTGCAGATTATTTCTTATAAACCAATCGATATTATTAATACACATTACTTTGAATGTTTATACATTTTCTTCGTTATTTTTTAATATCTGTGCATTATTTTCTTAAGCAGTTTGTACAATTGGCAATGATTAATATTTGTAACATTTAACCTTAACTCTTCTATCATTTTGATTAAAAAATTTTACTCTATTAATTCATTTTGATTTATAAGTTTTACTCTATCAAATCGTTTTGAATTTAAGAAAGTACTGTCAATTAATTGAAGAATAGTCTAAGACAGAATTCAAAAATCTTGCTGCTTTTCAAAGTACTTTTATTTGATATTTTAAATTAAAAATAAATTTTCTTCACTTCTATTTTAAAACTTTTAAATATAAATGCTATAAATATTTAAAAATCCATTGGCTTATCATTCCCTGTTATTGGTTTTCTCTTAGATCTACCACGTGAAAACATTTCCCTGAATCTTATATTTATAGATAAAGAAGCTTATTTTTGTAACATGGATTTCCGATTTCCAAATAATCTATATATTCTCAAAACAGAAATTTCTAAAAATTGTATATCCCGCATTTGTTTTTAATTTTCTACTTTTAAAAAAAATAAAAGTATTTATATCATTTTATAATTCCTTAAAACGGTGAAAATAAAGAATATTTAAATTATTTTTTGTTTCAAATGGGCTGCATTTTAGCAGCTAAGCTATTTGCAGACATGTTAAGTCTTCAAGAGTGGAAGCCATTTCATTGGTAGAACCATTTAATGCGGAGGCTTCCGCAAACAAATTGTGACGTTTGAATTGTATTCAATTCAAACTCTCTCACCGGATGCTAAATATTGCCAAGATTTAATATTCTTACATCGATCGGGGTTCGAGGATTTTATGTAAATCAGCCACAAAGTACAAGACAGTTCTTTAAGAGAGATGAGAATTTATTATCGAAAATCCAATCCTTTAAATTCAGGATTCAACAACAATATTCGCAGAATAAATCTCAGAACTTCACACCTGCAACAGCACCCAAACATAGTTATCAATGTTTAAAATACACGTATGTAAAAGATAATTCACCAGCACAGCCAAGCTAATCAGTTATAACGGTCAAGGTAAATTCACTAGTTAAAACAATGCTCACTAATCGCTGGTTGAAAAAAGACTGACTCGTTGCGGCGAGCACCGCTCTATTTATAGACCCGGTGGAAACTTCCAGAAAGATACGCTTGCGTTATTGAACGTGAAATTAGTGTATTTCTCAACAAATTTCTAGAAGAATCCAGAGAGTCCCGAACCCGCCACAAGGTCGCCATATATGATGCCGACTTGGCTCTATCGCCAAGATCTCGCCAAGTTCCCATTGAATCACCATTATAACGTAAGGGACGGCATTGCTTGTGAATATTACAATTTTAACATAAAATAAATATAACATAGAGTAATATAAATGCATTGCACATCCAAATACAAATTATTTACGTAACAATATTTTGCCGGGATTATACCAGAGCCGATTTAATAATCGATCTTTCTCATGCTACATAATCGTATGACTTATGATCCTACGTTTTTTGCATTCAGAAAATCCCTCAACTCCAACCGGGATTGAACCCGCAACCTTGGTCTTACGAGGCAGACACGCTATCTCATAGCCAAAGAATACTTAAATTGTTGATCATATGCATTTTCAATACATGTGGTCAATACAATAGATTATATGCATGCGGGTGGGTGGATGTGCGCGTCAAGATATTTATACATATTTTCACATAAAAAATTTTTGCTGAAGATAGACTCGTCGTATTTTTGAGGCATGATCGGATGAAAAAAAATGGAGAAATGCTTTAAAATCCAGTTATCTTAAACTTGTAATTACATTTATTATTCCTAATGTTATTTAAGGTATCCGACTACGTTCGGAACCGTGATTTTAAAAAAGCGTATAAATGGATAATTGTCATGATATTTAGTGTCACTTAGATTAGAATACATGTATAAAATAATTTTAAGGACATTTTAAAAAAAAAATTATTTAAATACAATATTTTGGCAAAAAATTAACTTACAATAATTTTTTTTCTAAATGTTCTCCTTTTGTAAAAAATGCTTCTATTATAATAATATTTTACCTGTATATAGCTCAGACCTCTCTACAGAGGCTCAACTAGAATTTTTGAAAAATTCACTTATTTTCAAATTACCAAAAAATTTAAATAATTATTGGCGTTTTTTTTTTTAAAATTGCTCCGCTCTGTTGTCGTAAAATAGGAATAAACCCACTTCTAAGTTATATATTTTAAAAATTCTAGTTGAGCCTCTGTACAGAGGTCTGGGGCTTATACAGGCAAAATATTATTATAATGAAGCAGTTTTCACAAAAGGGGGAACATTTGGAGAAAAATTATCCTAAGTTAATTTTTGCCGAAATATTGTATTTAAATAATTGTTTTGTCAAAAAAAGTCCTTAAAAAAATTTTTAAATGTTTCTAATCTAATGACACTAAATATCATGAAATTTTCCGTATCGCTTTTAAAATCATGGTTCCGAACGTAGTCGGATACCTTAAAGAAAAGTTCTAAATACTGTTTAAAGAAATCCAGTCTTGCATTTTTATATATTCTGCGCATTCTTCCGTTAATATCCAGCCATCGGAAACAATCATTATTTCCATTTCATTGTTTATCCATAAAGATTTTACCCCATTTTGGTCTTGCATTCCTTAATCTACACAATAATATACAGCAAAAAAATATCAAAAAGACCATTTTCCGATACAAAAGTCTGGCGTTTAATTCAAACTCGGTTCGGTCAATAAAGCAAATGACTCAGAAATATCAGATAGAAGTCGTTGGAGGAATCCATGGACATGCTATCAATTCACGCTTGATTGCCTTCTACGGAACAAAACAGTGCTCGGGCATTATTAATGAAATAGCTTCAATCTATTGCAATCATTCGTCCCAGCAAAATAGCAAGAAAACAAGTACGCGCTATTACGACGAAGAAACGAGTGTGTTTGCCCATGATACCAACCCGTAGCTAAGGCTAGAAAATAAGTACATGTTGATGAGGTATCGTTTACCGATGTGATGGATTGATCCAGGAGTGTAGAGGGCTCCCATTAAAGTTGTATTGGGGTATTCCTACAGAGAAGAGTTTTCGTAAGAGTGTTGGATAAAGGAATGATTTTTTGAATTTGTTGATGATGGTATTTTTAGTATTTGTCTTGTAGGTCTTCCATTTTGTTTTTAAGTCTAGATTGGTTATAAAACTTTTTTAAAAAATAATCAAATGTTCTCATTGTTTTTTAAGAATTTAATTTGAAATTGGATAACTTGCCCCAATGCAGTGATTTGAAATATTTTTGTGCGTATATATATGTATATACATATAATTTCATTGACAGTTTTATTTAAGTCAAATAATTCACTGGTAGATAAAAAGCGTTGAATTATTATTATTATTATTACCTATTTTTTCATACTTATTTTTATATAGTTTTTACTAAGTTTTGTCCCTTTTTCAATTTCTTAATGCTTACTAAATTCCAAACAGTATACATCAGCGTTTCTCAAACTGTGGGGCGCGCTCCCCTTGGGGGGCGTGATAACTTTACGAGGGGGGCACGAGTATATCGAAACGTGGAAGACAAAAGGTTATTTAAAAAATTATTAATTTACTGAAAGTAAACAAACAAAATACTTTTTGATATAGTAAAATATAGAATACACATTTGCACTGATATAATACACGTATAAATATATCAGTACTGTGCAATGTATATTTTATATTATTAATTTAACAATACTAAGTTAAGAACAAGTTTGATAACTATCAGTGATCCCTTGGACTTGAATTAACACTTATCTTGATAATTTGCACGGTTTACAATTAATTCCCTAACTGCCGATTAAAAGTTACGCGATTCGCTCCCTAATGCCACCGTTTTCCAAGTAGACGACCGTATTTTGATATTTTTTAGAGGGAGGAGGACAATGTCAAGATCCTTTTATTACATTCCAAAGCCGTTGGAATAATTTTATGGATAACACTGCACAGAAAAGATCACACTTCGGAAGAACGTATATATACGTCCAAAAATTAATATTTTGGCTGAGCGAGACGTTTATATACTTCGGTGACACATAAGAGGTTAAAGTCGTATTGTAGCTTTAGTGTCAAAGTATAGAATTATTGAATTCAATACATTGTTATTGTATGGAGGGGGGGCGATGAAAATGATGATTGAATAGTGGGTCGAATATATTGAAAGTTTGAGATGCACTGGTATACATTCTACAAGCTACGTACAGTATTCCAAATAGTATAAGTACTGTTTATCTTTCAATCTTTTGTTTAAAAGATAAGAGTTTTAATTTTTGTAAAATATTACTTAAATCTTAATCAAAATTCACTTTAAACTTATTTAAAATTATTTTTATAATAATATTTTATAATGAGAATTTAATATTAATTACCCTATTTATTTAGTAAGTTAAAAAGTTATATGATGAAATTATCAATTGCTTTACACCAATTTTAATAATTATATATTTTTGGATGCATTTGATTTAAAAAACAATAACTCATGTTACTTTATAGTTGATTTTCAATGCAATTCGCTTTTTTTTTTAAATAAAATGTAGTTTAACTTGCAGCTCTTGAACGTCATCACTATCCACTTATAAATTTATTTCCCTGGAATGATTAAAGACTTCTTCCATCACATTACCTTTTTCATTTTTCTCTTTTTTTGTGAAACAAAAGACGAATTGACGAGAATTGAAAATCGCGTAACTCCGAATTCACGTAAGTTGGGGTAGCGCGTAAGTCGAGCTATTACTGTATTTACAATAAAACATTAGTCATCTCAAAACTTGCATATTTCAACATAATTTGCGTAAACGTACTTTACTTTTAAAAATAACACATGATTTACAAATCTTTTAACATATTTCATTAAATGGGGTATGGGGTTTAGTAAGAAATCCTACGCACCATAAATTACGTATAGGACCAATTAATAGCAATATGTACACTCTGTATATCTTATCCTAATTTTTCTAGAATGCCTATTTGATTACCTAAAAACTTATTGAATCCATGCTTACTTTAATATTCAGTGCATAACTCAAAATATTTCTCTCCCTTTTAAAATTAGAAACAGAGACATATCTCTGAGAAAAGATACGACACGCAAAATGACATAAACTTGAGCAGAAATCACTTTAAAGTTCGTTACATTTCCGAACGTCCTTCATCAAGCAAATCATTTCCATTTGCATGGAACCGAATACTTTCACAGAACCAGAAATTAAATTTGTCCCATTGTTACACGAATGTAACTTTCAAATGCAAGTTATTATTACGATCTCGAAATTTATAAGCCTCGATAACAGCTTCTGAAACATGGTTGCAGTTAATCTTTGACCCAGGTTTCCCGCTCTTTTGAGGTAATTTAATAAGAAATTTATGATCGGGAAAACTTTTACCGTTTATTTTGTACGAAAGTGGTGAATTATTTTTAGGGTTGTCGCCTTGTTACGAAATTCTTCATTTATTAAAGAGTGTGATATAACTCGTAATAAATTTTGACGGATAAGAATTTTATATTTTGTCCTGCCTGTTTTCATATCTAACGTACTGTTATCTACTTTTAAGACCAAATAGATCTTGGTTACCCCCGTATAAATTTACTTCAGACGTTAAATAATGGTCTTTACTGTTGACTGGACTTTTAGGCAGTGGATCTGCTTGCCCCTCAGATCTAAACTAAACACTCTGTGTTTATGAATAAGAAAAAAAATGGCCAAAAACTATTTCTATATATTGAATAAAAAGAATTCTGGATGTTTTTAATGTTTTTTTTTTCTCTCAAAGGAGCACAATTTATTTCGAATAAATTCTGCTCATAACGTTAGATTATTCCATAAACTATATATATATATTGTTCCAGAACTTTTGCTTTGTTATATAATACATACTTTTTTAGTTTGTCTTTCAATATGCAAGGTAAAATTTTAAAATAACACTACTCTAGCCACCTGTAGCTCAATTTAATTGCGCAATTGCACCAAACTTGGTGTGGAGACTAATAATAACATAAAAAGTAAAATTCAGTTTTAAAAAAACAAATAGTTCCAAAAATCACCGATAGGGGTACTCAGGGCTCTGCTGTAGTTTCCCAAACTGAGATTCAGCTTAAAACATGGGTATGAAAGCAAACTCCGAATTTATGCTTTCATATATTATCAGAACATGTATTATCGGTAAAACTGTGTTCTTCTTAAATTGTATTATTAAGTATATATATATAATGCCCACGTCCTTACAGAAAACTATACACTAAATAAAACAGAATCTATAGCTTTGAAAATGAAAGTAATCCAGTCTGAGGAACAACCCATTTGCCAGAGGTCACTTTAAGGTTATCTTTTAGTAATAATAAGGAAGCAGAGAAACAAATATTTCAATGGTTAACGCAGAGGATAATAAGAAAGAGTTGTGTTCGATTTATCGTGGTATATAAAAAGAAAAAGGAACAATGCGCTTGTGTATCGATTATAGAAAATTAAATAAGAAAATAAACAAGAGCAGAGTCCACTTCCTGTTAATGAAGAGATTTTATATAGA
Source organism: Trichonephila inaurata madagascariensis (assembly GCA_019973955.1). NCBI lineage: Eukaryota > Metazoa > Arthropoda > Arachnida > Araneae > Nephilidae > Trichonephila > Trichonephila inaurata. Next base: position 6,882 of record BMAV01011457.1, on the reverse strand, counting down.
TTTGTAATTGAGAAAGTATTCACGACCCTTGATCTATAAAGAACGTACTTTTCCATGTAGTAGATGTAGAAAAGGAGCAAGCAGAAAATATACTGCGTTATTTCGTAACAGAAACAGGAGATTGTGTTTATGTGTATATATGTGTCATTATTACTTAACACTTACCATATCCTTATCAAAAAATCCTCGTACCATTGAAAATCCGCTAGAAGGAGAGAATATATGCAAAGCCTTCACTTTGACAAAGCATGGATCCGGCTCAAGTAACATTTTTGTCATTATACGAATTCCATAACCAAATGCTCTCGTGTGGCTTCAAAGGGCGCTTTTAATAAACATATACATCAATCTTAATCTTAAAAAATTCATCTTCCAAAATTTTAAACCAGGATGAATTAAAAAACTTTTTGCAAAATATTTAATAATTTAAAAATTGAAATAAATCGTTTTATTTTTAAATATTTTCAAAAGTACATTTAATTTCAAAATTCACTAGAATATAATTTTAAGGATTTAAAATTATACCTTAAAAATTCTTTTAAGATTTAATTAAGGAAATTTTTTAACTTTAAAATTTTCCTTAAATTCCATTTTGTTGCTTGGCTTTTATGATGAAATGATTTTATCATCCTTATATGTATCACTAAATATATACTTTAATTCTTTTAAACCACAATAGAAATAAATCAGTGAAGTTAAAACAAACTTATTTAAATTCAATAAAACACAAAATTATTGTTTTCTTTTTAACAACTTTAATGATTCAATCACATTGTCATGATTTTAACATTAAATTCATACACTTATCTAAATTTGTTTCAATAATTAACAAAATCCATATGTTTAATAAACCTCCCTATTTGATATTCTAAAAATATTTTCTTTCCTTCCAATACTCTAGAAAACTTCCCAAAATATGTATCAAAAAATTCCGTTTTATTATTTCTCTGACACATAATATAAATGCATAATTCATTTTTACAGTCGAATTTATCTTCCCCTGTCCCATAAAACTTCAATATATTAATGCAAATAAACAGATCTCTTTGTCGTATCATATGATTAAATCAAGCAGAGAAATATATTCGCTTCGAAATAAAAACAAACAAAGCTTCTGATAACTACAACCGTGTTTCAGAGATTCAATTTCTACCGAAGAGGATTAGGCAAATAACCTGCTGGTTAATTGAATACATTAAATAATTATAAGACGCTAAATTCATAATTAGTTCTTGCATGCAATCGAATTGTTCATTTATAGCTTAGAATTGGTTATTATTTCGATTGTTTCTGGCGCATAAAACCGTAAGTACATCTCCTGATGTAATTTGATGTTTTGATCTTTTTTATTGACGTCACGCTAACTTAACGAGTTATTGGCGAAGAACCTCAATCATTTATGTTACCGCCATTGTTTGAAATTTGGTATTCTATAGAATACCTAAGCATTGCATAGAATGCCTAAAATTAGCCGGAAATGTATGAAACGATTCATATTTTACACATTTCATAATGGCACTGGATAGGATAACCAGGGAGAAAACGACAAGCTATGAAATACAGTAATACAACCTCAACTTATGCGATATATGTGATTGATAACCGCATAAGCTCTGAATTCGAGTAAGCCGGGGACTGATTTCGCATATAAATACATGTATAAATTATTTTTATTTGAGGCCGGAAATGAAAGAAAATATTAATTTAGGGAAAAAATTCTCAATAAAATCTTATGTAACACAAATACAAAATCGAAAACTGAAGTTATTTTGATGTATAAATCTAACAAAATAGTCTGCTGGCTCAATGATTTTATTTTTCCTCTCATAAAGTTTCCTCGCAGCATGCTAATAAATTTTTATTCCTTGGATTTTTTTGAAAAAAAAGCCATCGTTGGATTTTAACTGAGGTTTTTTTCAAAAATTTGAAACCCCTTTTTAAATTTTTAATTGGGGGTTTTCCCCGTCAAATTCCCAACCATTTCATTTGATCATCTGATTAAATTCGATCTTCCTCAATGTCTTGCTCACGCATTTTTATGAGCTCATCAATTGTCAGCTCCCGATTGTGGGAATCCAGCAGTTTTTGAATATCAACATTATCCCTTAAAATTTTTTTTGTTGAAAAAATCAAACCCCTTTTCCCTTCCCATCACAAAACCCAAGTTCACCATTTTTTTTTTCCAAACTAAAGTCGAATTATCGAGATTTCAAAATCGTGTAACCAAATTTCGCGGAAAGTCGGGAGCGTAAAAAAAAGGTTTTACTGGGAAATCCCCCGTTTCGTTTGAATTTTCTTGGGGAAAAGGCACGACTTTGACGGCTTTCCTCAAATTTGTGAGTTATACTTTGCAGTTTGCTCGAGAGTGTCAATATTTGCAAAGAAATTTGTTCAACAAAAAAATTAGTTTTTTTGCTGCATGAAAGTGGAGGAGAAATCTGTAATCTTGAAGAAGGAGTCATGATCATGGAGACATGAAATAACGAAGAACAGTCTAAAATTAGAGCTAGTGCTGCAAAAAAACAGTTTTTTCTTGACCGGAACTTCTAAACTGAGGTGGATAAATTGTGAACAAAAAGCCAAAATGACTCCTAAGAAGGAACCCAGGGACTATTGATTGCTGATTCGCTATGATGTGATGATTGGGGAAAACAAAAGTAAACTCATTTATCTTGTTAAAAAAAAGTGTGATATACTATACAGTATTACATCAAGGACTCTGTTATTTCATGTATTAGACACGTAGGATGTGCTAGAATGTTGAAAGAACTTTCAACCTAAACCAAAATTTTACATGCCATGATATTGAGCTGTACATCCATCTTTGCGAACATTACCAGAAGAAACAGAAAGGTATTAAAAAGGGCATTGTAGTGAAACGAATGTTTTTTTTCCCATATTTAGTTCCGTTGTGAGGTTGATCTTTTTGACTTTCAGTCTCAGCCAGATAGAGAATACAAATTAGTTATATGTTCTAAGATCATCTCACAAAATTTGTTATTCTCAAGTTTCTAACACTAAAAAGAGCTGAAGAAGAAGTCTACAACCTAGAGTTCAGTATAATAAAAAATATATTACATTCAAGCCTACCATGTTGCAAAAAATAAGTTAATTTTAATTTATTTTTATATGTGAAACTTTCTCTCTCTCTCTCTCTCTCTCCTCCCTTAATAAGAAAAGCATAAATTTTATTTTGTAATACTTTTCATTTTTCTTTACGCATTTTGAATATTTTTTAAATGGCATCTCATTGTTTTTCCAGAATAACAATTGTATTTTTGACGAATGCACGTCCTTTATATAGTATCTTTATCAGAATTTTTTCATACTTTGCCTAAGTAGCATTTATCATTCTATAGAATGCTAGGTATTATATACAGTGCTTAGGCAAAGTATACAATAATTCTCTTTTTTAATACTTTACCTAAAAACGTACGACATAAAATATAATGCCTAGGCATTTTATAGAATACCAGCGTTTCATATTTTAACGGTAACATTTATATCATAATTACCTCGATATTTTGAGGATCGATCAAGTAACAAGGATCAAAACTCCCACATCTGGCATCCCACATTCTAGAATATGTCCTAAAGGCAGAATATGAAACATACGTTTTCTCTTCTGAAATGTATATGTCATGTCTGTTCAAATTGGGTCCATGTAAACATTTTCATAAATGTATTAAGTTAATTAATGTATGCATGATACCATGTCCCCCATTAAAAGTAAATCCAGTTATTTATAGGAATCTGGGTCCTTAACTATTGTCCTTATCGTATTTATAAACTGGTGCTACAACTTTTATCTAAAAAAAAGTTTTTAGATAAATATTTTAAAATAATTTTCTTATAATTTTTTGTGTGCTTGATATTAGATTTAAAAAATAAATTTTAAATAAAAATTCACAGCATTGGAGAACAAAATTAATCACTGCCTGAATTTTATCAATATTTTTTTTTTTTAGCCGTTGAATATTGAGATATTCTCTAGAAAACACTGTAATGATCCAATGAGTGCTGGCTAAAAACTAAAAATAAAAGTTGAAATATGGGGACTTGAATGCTTGTGAGATACTTGAATCAATCCCAAGAGAATGAGAATCTGCCATAAGAGTAAATCTCATGAGAACTTGTTGATTTCGAAAATAGTAGATATCCACGAAGATTACCCTTGAGAATACATATGTCCCGAATGCTTTGAAATCTCTTTGGATCTTTTTAATGTAATTTTCGACCATTTTCTGCAGTATTTACTATAGGATTTCAAACAATTCTCTACTTAGTTAAGAAATAGAAGCCGCACGAGAATTTAACTTCCCTCCCTAGGAGGAGGAAAGCGGTACCTCTTCTCATGCGAATTGAACCTTACATAACAGGAGTAAGAACATCTAATAACTATTCCAACAGGAGATTTTTTTCTGTCTAGTTATCTAATCCTTTCATGGGGCTTGGAAAGATTAATTCCTATCTACATGATCTTACAAAATACACCTGTGAGAAGCGCAAAATCCATTATAATATATTGGCCTTGCTATTATAACAATGGGAAAGACTATTTTCCTCTTCAATTTTGTTCTACTTCACATAATCCAGCGATTATAATACCTGTAAATCGGTCGAAAAAGATGGTACTAAAGAAGACGTACCTTGTCCAAAAGCTGTCACTGTATATAACGATGTATGGGACGGGTTGATCACTTCGATCAAAGAAAATAAAGATACCAAATAAGATCTGTAAAATGGTGGCATCGAATCTTTTATTTTCTTATTGACTTCTTATTGACATCCTAAATAGTTTCATATTGTGGGAAGTGAACAAAAGAAACAGAAGTTTAGACCAGCTAACATTCCGACATTCCGTACAGCATAGCTCGATAGCTAATAGACGAATATTCCTCAAGAAAAAGGAAAAGACTTCCTGCTAGCTTCCAAGCAAAGAAATGTGTAGTTCCGGATGATATGCACTTAGCCAGTGTGGGAAATCATGTGCCAATGGTTTCCATACAGAATGTGTGCGAAAGAATAAGACAAGATTCCCAAATAGTGAGAGTAGTTGTCCCTTCTAGCTTGCAACCTTCACATCAATGTGCAAGTTCCATATATTAGTTACCCTTTTAGATGAATGCCTTGAAAGTGAGTTTTCTTCCTTAAAATTAATGTAAGCATAAAAACGGAAATAAAAGAATTTCCTTTATCTATTGTTTGAATAGATTAAAAACTTCGCAAAATTAAACATGATCATCTCAAAGGCTAAGACTTCAATAAGTTTAGTTTTCTTAATGACGATGAATGTTCGCTTCGAAGTATATTCTTCCCTAAAAAATTCAAGTAAGCATAAATTCTGGTAAAATAAAATCATTAATTTGAATTTGTTAATAGACATAAATCCTTTGAGAATTAAAATAGGAATAAAGGCCCCGTTAAAGACTTTATTATAGATATGTCAGTTGAACGAAAGGTTGTACGTCACAATAATTGACCAAGTAAATTTTTGGGCTAATCCATTTATTTCCTTTGTACACAATGTATAGAAGGAATTAAAATTTTTTATTTAATCCTTTGTTAGAATCTAGAATTCTTAATGTACATTATTTTGTCTAACAAAGAAAGCAATAAATTCACTCAATGCATTTGAAGCTTTAAAAAATTCACATCAATTTACAGTGAATTTTTAGATAGATAAAAATTATTTTAAAGAGACACCTTTATGCCGATAAAGAGTTCTAATGGTATCTTAAATTTGAGAAGCAATTTATCAAAAATATTCATTCAAATTTAATATTACCACAAAAGTGTTGAATTTTTTAAGGTATCCGACTACGTTCGGAACCGTAATTTTGCGAAAGCACATAAATGGATAATTTTCATGATATTTAGTGTCACTTAGATTAGAATACATGTGTATAATTGTTTTAAGGACATTATGACAAAACAAATTATTTAAATACAATATTTTAGCAAAAAATTAACTTAGAATAATCTTTTTTCCAAATGTCTCCTTTTGTGAAAAATGCTTCTATTATAATAATATTTTGCCTGTATATAGCTCAGACCTCTCTACAGAGGCTCAACTAGACTTTTGTAAATATATATCTTAGAAGTGGGTTTACGACACAACAGAGGAGCAATTTTAAGAAAAAAACCCCAATAATTATTTCAAATGGTGGTAACTCTGAAAATATTATGCATTTTTCAAAAATTCTAGTTCAGCCTCTGTAGAGAGGTCTGAGCTATATACAGGCAAAATATTATTATAATAGAAGCATTTTTCACAAAAGGAGAACATTTGGAAAAAAGATTATTCTAAGTTAATGTTTTTCCAAAATATTGTATTTAAGTAATTTGTTTTTGTCAAAATATCCTTAAAACAATTTTTTGCTTGTATTCTAATCTGAGTGACACTAAATGTCATGAAAATTATCCATTTATTCGCTTTAAAATCACGGTTCCGAACGTAGTCGGATACCTTAAGCAAATGGAAAAAAGATTGAATTTAAGTTAGATGATTTTGGACACAAAATAAAAATATTTTTCTACAGTATACATAACCAAAAGCGATGACTTTTGATAATTACTGAGTAGTGAATATTACCTTGTACCTTGTAACATTTCATAACTCCACCTCTCTCTCCACGCCTGTCAAATCAGTCCGATCTAAGCTTTTTTTCAGTCTTCCGCTATATATTGCATAATAATTTAGACACTAGAGTTTTTTCTTTTAATAATTTAATATTAAAAACTATTAATTGTCCTCTCATTGAAATAGAAGTTAAGAAGCACTAAAATGCCTATTTATCTTAATAAAACTTTTTTTTTCTTTTTACCATGAAGAAGCTCAAATACTTAACCAGTGCTTCTTAAGCTTTCACTATTTGCGAC